>VOQK01020497.1:8189-23005 GCA_015052645.1 Benitochromis conjunctus
TTCTCTTTAGGTTTTTTTTTTTTTTTTTTTTTTTTTTTTTTTTTGGTAAAATGAGGATACGCAGATGTGTCTTGTTTTTTTGCACGTAAAGTTGACAAGTGTGTCAAATAAATTCTAATAGAAATAAATCCATTCATATATTTTCATGGCAATCTAATGAAAAGCCTGAAATATTTCATTATTATTGACTGAAAATGCAAAACAAGTGATGCAGTGCCTTCTCCAGATTTATATGAAGCTTGGCTTCCTGATTCCATTTCTTCTCATTGTTTTACAAGCGCTTATTTAACACCTCGTGGCAACTTTCCACCTTATATAACCAGTGTACATGAACCTTTATTTAGGTATTCATTCACATGTTCAAGATACTAGGGATTTTCTGTGATGTCTAAGACAGCGAAGCAAGCACAGCAAATATTTTTCTGACTCTATATGCCAAGCATTCAGTTGCAGTTGCCCCATTCTGTCACAATATACAAGTATGTCCTGAATCCTCTTATCTTGGCTTCCTTCTCAGCACGATGACACTCAAAGGGGAATGAGGCACCCCTTCCGCCCCATTTTTTTTTTTCTCAAATGATGGAGAGAAAAGGGGAAAAAAGAGAGGAAATAACTTAGACCTCATCTCTTTCCTTCCATTCCAACTAATGGTTTTTCCAGACCTCAAATGCTGAAGGCTGACCTTCTCTCTCGAACTGGATTTTTCCTGTACCCTACACCTTGGATTTCAGGAAATGTACAAAACAGGATAGCACAGCGCAACATATTTCTTGTGTCAGTTTTCCTCTTTTTGAGAGACAGCGAAACACTTGAGAATCCAATGACATCAGCAGCCAAGGTTGCCGTGTTTTTCCTTTTTTCTTTTCCTATGTATTATTTTATGCATACTAATGAGATGCAAGTGTACCTCTTCATAGTTCAGTGATACCCAATGCTTACTTTGGGGCTGTGTCACTTAGTTTATTTCACTTTAAAATATGTTGAAATACAGCCAGGCAGATACACAGAAGGCGGCTTCTCTTTTTATTCAGTCAAAGCCTTTAACCTGCAGATTACAAAATAAGAGCTTAAGTTTACGCCTCAGCTTTTATGTTTATGACATTTGTTGAGTACTGACCCCTGTACCATTTCCACAAAAAGCAAGGGCACAAGCAAATCAGAAGCAAGTAAACAGGCCTTGTTTTACAGTTGTGTTCTAAGAAGCCAACTGCCCCCAAGTTGGATGTGATTTGCATGTTGAAACAGTTGGAGCTAACGGTCCCAGCGCCCCTCTGTAATTAGTGGCCAGAAGGCCTTATTTGCCTTTCACGCCAGTATGGGCTTTGCCACATTGTTCAGGGTAGGGGCACCACTGAAAGATATAAACACAGTTGACTGTGTCCTTTTTCCTCGGTCATAGTCACAGTAGCCCATTGATGAGTTGCCCAGTTCCAGATAAAGTCTTGGCAGTTTCCACCCTACGGCACCATTTGGAATTGCCCTCGGAGCACCGCTCCATTTTTACCATTTACAAAGTGACAGAGTCACATAAACTAGTTTTAGCATTCATTTCCCTGATATTACAGACATTGTGCCCACACCGATAAACACTTAGTGCTTTAAACGTTTACACAAAGCTTTCCCGTTCCTGTTTTAGTACGAATGTGTTTATTGGCAGCAGCTGGTCACTGCACCTGTCACTATTTTCAGCGACACCATAACGGTGCTGCGTTCATGCTGTGGAGACGCCCACTCTCCACGTTTCTTACCATGTTTGCTTTTCTCAATGTTTTTCCTTCTCCACAATCAACGGGGAATTATCTGTCTTCCGGAAAAAAAGAGGCAGCCCACTAATTTTAGATTGACTTGATTGAGCCTGGAGGCCAAAGGGATCAAACCCACATCCGCTGAAAACCAGGGATGCTAATTCTAACCATAACATAGCTAACATATGTTTTGCTCTCCCCAAGTGCTGATTTGGAGCCTACTTGAAGCACAGCTCCCTGGCTGCTGCTTCTCCACTGCGCCCGCTGCAAAGGACCATTCTTTCTTGTGGCATGTTTTGTGGGTATTGGCCCACCGTCTGTATATTTATAGAGACCGGGTCATGACACATGTACATGGACTACTTGTTCTCTCCTATGTTCTTTCTTCAGCCAGCTGCCATTGCTGAATGTTTATGTAAGTGTCAGTGTAGACATTTTAATGTAGCTTAATTCATTTTCAGGATGTTGAACATTAATTTAACTGAATTTGTCAGGATACCTGTATAAACTTGTTAAAATTCATACAAGGAGAAGTTTTTTTTTTTTTTACCCAGGGCAAGAAGACAGAAACTCTACAGAATCCAGAACATTATTTAATGTGATAAAGGCTTTATTCATTCATGTAGCAAATTGTTATTATTTAGAAAACTGGAATATTATAAAACTCCTACCATAGCTGACCTCGCTTTTTCAAATTTTCATCTTTTTCTGTTGACTTTTATAGTTTTCTTTTATCTATTTATCGGTATGTATGTGCTTTTTTTTTAGTTCTTTGAGCTGTAGTTTTTTTATGGACTCCTTTTTTTAAAAGTAGGTTTTCTTGAGTGCTCGCTAATTAGAGTTTGTCTGCTTTGTATTTGTGTTTCTTGTATTGCACGTACAAGATATGTTCCAAGTGAAATAAGGTCTCTGTGTTTCAACCAGGTCAAAGAATGGAGGCACATATCCTGTCCAAAACTGCCTCATGTCAAAGTTCGGCACCTCAGGCATTCATCAAGCACACCAGAGTAGTCATTATTAGTTCCTTGTCACCAGAAGCAATCCTGGGCGTCTTCAGAAATGCCATGAAAAGCATAGCGAATGTTCAGACTCCATCTTTGGTGTCTTCAAAGAGAACATAGCAATGACAACACTGCTAGCTGTTTAGCCCTCGGGGGCTGCTGTGGAGTTGCTTGACTACCAGACCAATTACTTACAAAGACAACCTAAGGAGGAGACACGGTGTTCGTGCCACAATAACAGTCCCATCTTCTTCACCCACTCATTTGGTTTAATAGTGCCACAGGCCATTTTTAGCTTCAAATCTAGCTTTGTGTTGACACTTCTTCTGTCACGCCTTATCAGCCTTTAACTTGTGAAGCTATGAGTAGAGTAGGTCGTTTACCAGCTGGAAGGTTGGTGGTTCAATCCCTGACTACTCCAGTCTGTGGGTAAGATATTAAACCCTGAGTATTCCCATTCCCAGTATTGTCTTCCATCAGGGGCAGCTTGATGGTGCATGCAGAAGTTAGACAAGCTGCTTAGGTATAGAAAATGGCTCTGGGAACAATGAGTGTGTGTGTGATCCTCCTGTCGGGGCTTTTACGCTTGCATATTTAGTATTATGCAGACAGGAGCGCCTTCAGGCGCCTGATATTTATTGTTTGCAAGGTACTATGAAACAATAGGTGTTTGTGGATCTGCAAAGCCAGGAAGTGTACAGTATCCTTTCTGGAAAAAACACAAGTCACTTCATTAGTCTTCCCTAGTGCAGTCGTATGGTAGGGATTTAACACAATCATAGTCAATAAGGGAAGTGAACTAGCTGACAGACTAGCATACTATCCATCATTATGTAAGTAAGCTGCCAAATCAACAGAGCAGTTGGTTGAGCCAGCAGTTGGGTCTCATTCGTTCAGTCCTCTGCAATCCCCCCGGCTTAGTCCCCATCTGGCCAGTGGTTCCGTGCTAAAGCAGTGAGATGAGTAGGACCTAATTCCTACGCACTAAAGCATTCCCGTCTGTCCAGGGCCTACGGAGACAAGATGGTCGCCAGGTGTCTTCCTGTCTTCAAAGTGTCGGCATCGTTAATCATGCCCCCACCTCTTTTGCGTCGCCTCACATCTGTTTTATTTTCCTCAGCCCCACATACACACCCGGACTCCTTGTTTCTCTAACTCGCTTTATTTTAGGACAGTCTGTCACCCAGCTGCATTTCCTGCGGGGTTTATGTACAGTTTGGGTCAGATTGGAACCACATTGGCAAACAACATGCCATCTTAATGAAGTCACTGTGATCCAAATGGGTAGGTGGGTTTGTGGCACAGCGGGAGATGCTGAAAAATCATGTCTTTATGTAAAGGGAGAGAGGATGTTGCTAGCTTCTCAGATTGGCCTTTTTTTCCCAACTAGAAGTTGCACTTTTAGGCTAATGTTATACCTCAGTTGCAAGGCATTAAACCAATAAAGTATTATTGCATCAGAGAAGTACGGGGGGGGGTATTCATGTCTTTCAAACCTTTGCCAGAAATTTACAGTTTAAAAGCCCAGCGATATTGCAAGCGACATATTATCTTTTAACAAACAGGAAGGAATATAAATAAAATCCAGTGTTCGAATGATCTGTTTGTAAGCCAGAACACTTTGTGATGCACACAAATATGACTCATTACAAAGTTTCTTTGGGGGAGTCCTGTCTGTTCTTTATGATCATAAATGATGTGTGTATCCATAAGTGAACAATATAGTCTTTTGTGGTCTATGTCAGGGCTATCAAGGTTCATGTCAAGCTCTCTGTTTTTTCTGCTATTTTGGAATGGCCCACTGAGTTTAATTTGGTGCGTTGGCTGCTGAGGCATAGTTTCATTAACAGGGTAAAGGGTGCACTCTTGATGCCCTCACTGACGCAAACTGAGCAAATAGAAAAAGAGCTCTTTCCTCTGGAAAAGCACCAGGGGGACTATTTCTGTAGTTTAAAATTGTTAGAGAGGGGATTGGGCCAGAGAAAGAAAGGGGGGTGGGGTCGAGTTGTGAGCAGCAGACTGTTTCACGTGCCAGATCTGTAATGCGTTCCTCTGAGCTGGGAGCTGGCTGAACTCTAGGCCGTGGCGCTCCGGGAGAGGAAGTCCCAAGCCTGGGGAGTTTCAGACATCCTGTTTTGGAGTGCCATTGGCCAATACCGGGGCTGTTGCACGCCACCTGCAGACTGGATCACATCTGCCAATAGACTAAGGATAGCAGCCAAACGTCACACACCTCCTGCAGTTGTGCTCATAATGGCGTCTCTTTTTCTACCTCCCACTCTGACGTTTTTGAAAATTATAACTATGTTATAATGACATAAACAACTCTACTTTATGTCTCTAACTTTCACTGGTAAACATGTTTAATTTAATAGAAATCAACGCTCAAATTAACGTTTTAATGTAGTTAATGCAGCTGTTTCCTTCTACTCTGAGAACTGTACAGTATTTGTTGAAATGTTCTTGGAATTTAAAGATCCTCTGCCCTTAGGAAAATGTCATCATAAATGTCTGATAAGCCTGCAACCAAAATATGCTTCTTTCACCACTATTCAGTCTGTTGTTAGTGGTCTCTAGTGATGTAACACCATGTTTGCTCTATGACCAGCTGGCTCTCCCTGTTCTCAGAGTCCCCAGGAGCTGATAGGGCAGGAAGTTTGGGGGGGAGATAACACTCCCTTGATTGTAGCTATTTAGGACAACAGGAAGAGGTTTGTGTCTGGCCCCCTGCCTCCCTCCCTACCTCCACCTCCTCCCCTCCTCCTGATGAGTCTGGAGTGTTTATTCAGAGTCATTCTCACCAGTCCAGCTGCATTTTAGTCCCCCCTGTTCAAATGGCCACCATATGACCTTTTCTGGCCTACGCGCTATCACCAGGTCTTTAAATTCACTCTGATCACTCGTCTCTGAACTGTCTGATTGCAATTATTGGTGGCATTAGATGACGACATTGTACTTTTTATGCAAAGAACAAATGTAACATTTTACTGTGGCTTGGTGGTTTTATGGTTTTTCTGAGAAATGGAGGCATTTACCCAGTGAAAAAGTCAGACATAAGTCTTTATAATGGCAGATTTCTTTAATCCTTTTTTAACCATTTTGTATATATTTTTTCTTTTTGGATGTTGTGAAACTATTTTCTTTACAATCACAAAACTGAAGATCACAGTCATAAAAAAGCGCTGCTTTATTTTTCTGTTTCTAAAATGCAGCTGTTTGTCATTTCAAACCGTTGACATCTTTGCTGGGATTGTTATGTTTGCAGATCATTTTCATGATGTGTTTCGCTTATTTTAATGTTAGATTAGCAAAGCTGTGACAGCATGAGTCAGAAAGATACCTTTGACTATCTTAGCACAGACACTGAGATGCATAGCCACGCTCAGCCTGTTGTTGAATTACAGAAACTTTGAAAAGAAATTCAAACTACATTGCTGATTTCCATAAAGACTAGGTCGTTGCTTATTTTGGTATAATTAGCGTAACACGGAGTTGATGGTAACATATCAGAGGGAGACTTTGTAAAGAATTAAAACCTGCTACTATTACAAGCCTGTTTTCAGGCCACCCGCGTTTTAGTCAAAAGGCCTTATCCACTGAATTAGGAAATGCAGCCTTTCTGGTTTCTTCCACTTTTTCTGATAAATGGAGAGCACCCTGGTGGCCCGGGTACCCTCTCACATATAGCACACAAAAAGAGTGTCATGGGACTGGGGGGGGATACTCATCTGGCATCCCTTAACTGAGCTGAAAAGACCTAAATGCTGCAGGGGCTCAACTTCTAACCCCAGGAAAACACCAATAGACTCTGCAGGCCGACTTCAAAGGGCCCGTACATCAAACAGAACCAAGCACATAGATGGTCAACCTGGATAAAAACGAGCATGAACCATCCCATTTGTCAGTCTAGTGACTTATGTGCTTCTCCCCCCCCCATCAGTCCCACTGTTCAGTAGTGAGAGTGCAGGGGTGGAAGTCACAATACAAAGGCTTGCATGCAGCCAGCACTCACTATTAACTGTTAGCTGCTGATCTGTTGTGCCAGGAAGTGCTCATGTGGAGTATGAAATGTTATGTCATAAACAGGGGTGTGTGCCTCCACCCTCCACCAAAAAAAAAGAAAAGGGAGAGAGAGTAAACAGTCCGTTTTAGACTCTGTCTTTTGCGCCTATATATCTCTGTGTTCTCCCCGTTTCACTCCATCCCACCCCCACACCCCCAACCCTGACGCTAGCTTGTCTGAGTGGCCTTTTGCCATGCATTCCTCTCTTCCCTGTTTGGCCTCTGTCTCAGGAAGTGGCCCAATTAGTGGATAAACACTATAGAAGAGATGGGGAGGAGGGGATGGGGTTTTCTGGGGGTTAGTAGTATTGGTGGTGGCGGTGGGTGGGGGCACCAATTAGGTCTCTATGGGCCCTAAGACCAGGCCCTCCAACTGCACAGCAACTCCCACCCCCTGTGTCTATGCCAGTGTACTACCGTCAAAGGGGCTGGGAATTGGATAGATGAGGTTAGAGGAGGGGGATGCGAGAGGAGGATGTAAATTATTAAAATTCCCTGGCAAGATGAAAATTATGATGCACATTGCTTTTGGCTATGAAAATCACTTGCATTTATTTCTACAGATACACTGGGCAGTACTATTCGAATGGAACAGTGACTACATAGAATTATATAGAAAAATTCTCCTGACTAAATTCATGAGCACGGTGAATCGTTTTCTAATACGTTTATGAACCCAATCACTAGTTTAAAGTCATATTTAATGCAGCATGCTGTGTATTTGGTCAATTATAGTAAATTGGATAGTATCTGTTAAAATTTACATGGCAAACATTACGTTTCTAAACATGTGTGTTATAAATTATGTATTTATTTATGCAAAGAGGATATCCACGGTAACATTTTCGTTTCCATTTTGAGCAAGCTGTTCTCGGTGACGTAGTGTGCTGATTAAGCAATCTGCTGATTGACTTGTGCAAACTGCCTACACAGTAGCCTCGGGACAGGGAATCTTGATTTGTAAATAACACTTCCAATTAGGCATGTTAAGATCAAACCAAACCGCATATACCAATATTAAATTCCTTTAAGGTTCTTCCTGTAATGCTCGCTTTCACCAAGCACTTGTGAAATATATTTGTGTTGCTTTTTGTGTTTGCCACTTAAGTAAAATGTCATCAAGAAGATGGAAAAATACTACTTTTGTCAAATTTCTGTGAAACAAGGGATTAAATTGAATTGCATGTTTTCAGGCAATGTTACTTGACTGGTTAAGAGAATTAAGTAAATGACTTAATTTATCTATATGGTGCTAATTTCTTTAGGTTTATAGTCACTCTTCTTCTTCTCACATTCAAATGGAATGCATTATGGCATTTAGTAACATGATTTAAAGGTGACACTGACTTTGTGTATGCACATGGCTAACCTCAGGAAGCGCTTAGTTTGACATATGGCACTCCCGTGACCCCAAGGTTACAGTCGTTGCAACTGGTAGCAGAGGTCGTTCCAATATTACCAAGACTCTCATGTGATAAGTGTGCAAGATTTAATTAAATGAGATTAAACACTGTGACAGTGTAACTAAGGTAAATGTGCAGGACGCATTAAATGGTAGTACATGACATACAAGCCAATTAAACCTCAACTGAAGATTAAGACATACTTTCGTTCTGTCTTTAAGATTCTTCATCTGTCACTGTAGTTTTTAGCAGCTGAGCCGCCCTCCTGTTTGAAATAAATCTTTGCACGCATACTCGGGGTGTTGTGTCGTCTGTTAGCTTGTCTGGTTTGAAGGCTTCGCTTGCTAGCATCCAAAGACAGACCACCCATTGTGTGTCCTCCACTGTTGCTTTCAGTAAGTAAGATGCCAACATGTCTTTCCTGATTTGTTTGTAAATCAACACTGGTCTTTCAGATACCTAGCTATCCAACAACCTTTAT
Source organism: Benitochromis conjunctus (assembly GCA_015052645.1). Lineage (NCBI taxonomy): Eukaryota > Metazoa > Chordata > Actinopteri > Cichliformes > Cichlidae > Benitochromis > Benitochromis conjunctus. Next base: position 16,882 of record VOQK01020497.1, read on the forward strand.
TTCCATGTTGTGATACATCATAGCGTATTGGATTTTCTGTTTGATCCAGGATGCCATGATGGTCTGTTTATTTCATAGCACAAAGTAACACCAGTGGTATTTACAAGAAACAATTTCAACTAGTCCAGGTTTACCAATAATTAAACCCTCAATGAAATGAGGAACCTACTTTGCAAACCTGTTTTACTCGGAAATCTCTATGCTCAGTTGGTTCTAAGTGGAACAGAGTGTGCCACAAAATATCCCCCATCCGATTACACCATCAGTAAGACCCTAAACCATTATTTCAAGGCAAGATTGAGTCATGCTTTTATGATGTTTACTCCTAATTCTGAAGCAGAAATTGAGAATTATCAGACCAGGCAATGTTTTTCCAATCTTGTACTGTCTATATTCAGTGAGCCTGTGTAAACTGTAGCCTCAGCTTCTTGTTCTTAGTTGGCATGAGTGGCACCTGGTGTGGTCTTCTTGTGTCGCCCATCTCCGTCAAGGATCGATGTGTTTTGCATTCAGAGATGCTCTTTGCTTCCCTTGGCTGTAACAAATGGATATTTGAGTTACCTTCGTGTCAGCTCAAAGAAATCGGGCCAGTTTCTCTGAACTCATCAGGGCATTTTCAACAAGAGAACTGGTGAAAATACTTGGTTTGAATCTCAGCAAATCATCTTGACCACATCTACATGCCTAAGCACATTGAGATGTTGCTATGTGCTTGTTTGATTAGATATTTTTGTGTTAACAAGGAGTCGAACAAATAAAAGCAGCAACGTGACTGGTGAATCTAGGTCTTAGCGAAGAGATAGGACTTCACTTCAGTATAGAAAAGAAATGAGTTAAAAAGGAGATTTCTTGCAGCACACACAAAGCTGTGCGCTACAAAAAGTCTGTCAGGATAACAAAATCAGATAGATCCTTGGCAGGGTACTCTTATGGGTTTTAGGAGATTTAAGCTGAGGCTAAAGCTCTGTATATGTAATAGTCTCACTTTGAAATGTGGTCAGATCTACACAAGCCGTCCAGAATCATATAGTACAGTTTTTCTTTTCACCACATAACCCCCCTCTTGCTGTATTATAGTTATTTCAAGTGGCAAATATGTACTCTGCATTCCACCTCCATCAGTGGAAGCACATGCTGCTTCATATCCCCGAATCAGTCGCATAACCAACAGTGCAATTACTGTCCGTATGTGCCCAAACACAGTTGGTCCATGGCTGGATAAACAAATGTTACTCGATATGGACAAATTATAGACGTATGGTCAAATTATAGATGCAGAGACCACTTTCAGTTTTCAAGGGAAACATTTCAATCAGGGATTTAATACTGATGTGGGAGCCATTGCCAGCATGTCTGAAAATGTTTGCATTCTTATTGAGATAGCAGGAAAGAGGCCCTGTCAGGATAAGTCTTTCCTTCTTTCTTATTCTCCCTTGGTTGGTGGCTCTGTGTTGGGGAGGTTTAGAGCAGTATACCATATGGCTGTCAGTGTGCATGAATTACTGCTAGCAGTCCCTCTGAGAAGCATAGAGATGCAGAAGATAACTGGAAAAGCTGTTTGCATGCTGCTTTTTACACAGTGCACACCTTTGACTGAAGGTTTTCTGCCGTAAAACAACATAAAGAAAGTAATAAGTTATTTTGCTCTGAGACCTTTGTGAGGATGTAGGTGGTGGAAAATAAACTTAACCTGAAATCTGGTACACAGATAAAGGAGAAAATGTCTTACACAGCACATAGCATGCCCATTGAATTAAGCAATCATACAGAGGAAGAAATACAGTTTATTGTGCATGGTCAGTGTAAACGCAGATGCTAAAATTGAACAAAAGTGAAGATACTGCATAAAAATCTTCACTATGCTGTCATGAACACCAGAGATTTGTTAGATGGAGATACCAGAGACTCTTGTGGTTTTCAGGGAATGAACTAAGGAGGGTTTAAAAAGAAAAATGGTGTGTTTGGGGGTGTCAATAAAACCAAACAACCCACAGGATATAAGACAGTAAGTAGTATATTATCTAAATTGCAAGACACAAGGCTTGAAACAAGATCTCCCAAATTACACATCACAGTGTTTGGTACATAAATAGTCATTTCCGCACACAGACCAGAAAAGAAAAAAAAGACGTGCCTCCCACTGAAAATGGGATTCCTAGCTGTGAAAGTCGAGCTATTTATGCTATGCACCACTTTCCATCGCTGAAATGACCTTCTTCTTTTTTTCTGTCCCTTTTTCTGTGACAGTAAAAAAAAAAAACACCTCTAGTCGAACTTTGAGCCAGGATTAAATTTGACAGGCAAACAGCCACTCTTAAGACTGTGATGGGTCATCTGTTGTCATAGTAGGAGTTGGAGCCTCATACACACACACATCTTTTAGTCACTGAGAGATTTACAGGGCCTGAATTACTGCAGAGTTACAGTACAGTAGGGGCCTGCTCTGGTGAGGGCCTCAGACAGAGAGAGGCAGACTGGGCCCTGGGTTAGGGGCTTTAAAAAGGTTGTTGTAGGTTATAAATACTTGACAGTGTAGTAAAGCTGTCACACGCTTCCTGAAGCAAGCATGCACTCATGTAAGTGAAACACATAGCTCTGACGTATTTGCTAATCATTTCTGGAGAGAAGCGTTATGATGAAGATTTCTTGATTTCTTGATTTGCATGTCACTGAAGAAGGTTAGAGGGGTTCTCAAGTACTTTCAATATTTAGTTGCTACAGTTGGACAGATTTTATGTCAATTCAGTTTATTCAAAGTGGCTGGGGAGCTAAGGTGACTCTAAAACTGGAGCCTGAGCAGAAAACTGTCAAAAGTTATATTTTTTTATAGAGATGGTTGCATTTGGTGATGATCAGCTAACCAGTTGTATTTGATTAGCAGCACCTGGTTGTTACATACCCTTTTAATTCAAATAGAAGCAATAAATAGGCACTTAGTTTTTCACAGGACCCCACAGAGCCCTGTGAAAACCTTTTTCACACGACTGTGTCTTTATGTAGTTCTTCTAGTTTGTATTCGATATAATTAGCCGATTGCTTTGACTTGTTCAGTTATGAAAAGGCTTGCATACCCCCACCATCCAACATAATACACAGACCACACTCCCTCACCTGCATGCCCCTCTACCCAAATATGCAGGCTGTGTGCTACTGATGGTTCACTGTGATAGCTTTAATATCTGCAGTTGGAGAGGGGGTAAGGTGGGTGATTGATTCATAACAGCATCCTGACCCTAACAAAGACTTTCCACACATGTGCCCCTGACTGCTTTGAACAGGAAATGTGTGAAAACAACTTTTTTTCCCCCCTTTTTAAAAAAAAAAAACCCTCAAAGTTATAACATACTGGTACCTGCACTAAAACGTGAAAGGAGCTCATTAAGAACTGCTGACTTGCCTACTGATGTTTAACCTCCAATTCGTTCCTTTACAAACAACATGAACAAAGGCCTTTTCTCTTCCAAGCATTATTCCCCCCCTCCTCTTTTCTTTTATCATGATTTTACAAAAGCTAGAAGGACAGGAGAAAAGGCTGAGGGCCCGCCTTCCTGACAGTTTTGTGTCATTCTTTTGGGAGCTCTGTGACATTACCTTGAATGGCGTCATCGAACAATAAGCATATTTTTTGTAGTTTATCGTCACTTTATTGAAAAAGTTAGTAGCCTGATAAGAATTAGATTTATCGCCCAGTTTTTACACAAACAAAGAATTTGTCTTTGTGTCATGGTGCAAACACTGGTACAAAAATTGGGAAAAAATATGTGCAAAATCCTTGAATAATGAATCCAGTGTGCAGTGTTATTGTAACACATTAATTGTGCCACGTCTGCGATGAGCCTGGTTGGCGACTGAAGGTGCAGCCGTTAGCATACGTGGAGAAAAGCAGGGGAGAAAGTACATAGCCTTGAGGAGAACTGGTGCTGATGGACTGAAAGTGTGAGACGTACGTGCCCAGTCTCACATGCTGCCTCCTGTCAGACAGGAAGTCAGTGATCCAGGTGCAGGTGAGAGCAGGCACATTCAGCAGGGAGAACTTGTCATGCAGGACTGAATGGCTAATTTTAATAATGGGGCCTTTCACACCAAAAAAAAAAAATAAAATAGTGTAAAGAACACATGCACTAAAAGTAAAAGCCTTTGTGTTGACGATGGTGTTTGAGAATTTTTAACCATTACCATGTCATTACAAGATTTAACACATTACAACAGAAATTGTTATAATGTGTTCAAAGTATCCATCAGCCTTCACGGAAGCACAAACTTACTTTGTCCAAGCAGCAGGCCAAAAACCCAGAGCCTCACGCGCCCATTATTCTTCAAACAGGCTGTGCTGGATTGTTGAAATCATCACACCCTCACATTTAGACATTTACATTTATTTTCCAATTTCACGAAATGGTTAAAAAGCACCACTTTGAGTAGTAACTGGCCCGGTGTAAAGAGGTGAGAAAGTAGGCAAGATTTGTCAGACCAATCAAATTTGGTGGAACTAATTTCATATGTAAAACCATTTGATTGAGGCTAGTGAGCTGTACAACATTGTGATCTAATATCCCGGTTTGGAAAACTTCTACCATCTCACCACTTTCAAGGATAACAAACTTTCCTCCCACATCTTCATGTGTTCCTGTGTGCAACACCTTTTAAGGCTCGCTAAGTGTAGTCTGACGATAGTTGTGTGTTTATGCTCTGTCGTAACGCACGTGTTGCCATGTTTGAAACGGTGACCACATCTGGTCGATAGCTTGTTGATTACAGAGGCAAATGAATGTAAAGACAAATTTGACATCTTTTGCAGCCCAGGCTCTGATTTCCCATTGATGACAAGCAAAGTATCGCCACTTGTTCATTCTCAGAAAGGTAATGTTTATACTGCAGAAATATTCAGTTGATCAAAAGCAAAATTATCCCTTGGATTTTAAAATTTCAGCTATTAGTTTTCTTTGTCCCGCGTGTAACATAAGGTGATGTATTTCAGATATAATAAACCAAAATTGGTTCGTGCACTGTTTTAACATGTGTGCATGTGTTTGGTTTTTTTTTTAATGTTAGACAAAACGTCTTTTATATAAAATCATCAGCAGATGGGCAAATTTAATGTTACGTTGCTCGTCATTATCACTGTTATGTAAAAACTTATATTAGCGTCACCATGTTCGGTTTTTACAATGAGGGCTTTGTATGCAGGCCAAAGGGCCTCTCATGTTTTGTCACCACGATGGCTGAAAACCATAACAACATATCACTCAAACACCGAAACCAACAAGGTTTTCTGTGATTGAAAAAAACTGAAAAATCAGGTCCAACCCAAAATATAAGCAAGAGCTAGTGTTTAGCATGAGTTTAATATAATATTTGCATGACCCCGAGCAGCATGTGGCTAATCTTTAAGTGTCAAACTCGAGCTAAATACAAAGCAGTGTTTTAAAAATGTAAAAATTGTCTAATTAAAATGTAAAATTGGAGTTGTGTGTGCAAAATTCAGTGCATGACCATCATATTAAGATAAGGAAGAGATAAGATATTAAGATGAATTATGAGGCTTTCACTTCTATCTTTTGTGTTGCTTTTAAATTGAATCTGCTTGTGTTGAGCAAGTTGTTTCTCTTGTTTGATTCTTTGTAAGTTTTCAAAAATGTTTAAGTTGAACATTTGGAAGTTTTTACATGGGTCATATAGGGTTTGAAGCATCATCTGGACTCTCACAACAAGACATTAAAATCTATACAATAATTTAATTGACTGGCAGTTTTTCTTTATTTGCTTACACATCTCTCTTTTTTTCCTTTGCCTTTTCTATTTCTGTCATTCTTCCCTTGTTCTAAGACATACAAACACACTTATGCACGCACACACGTACACACACGTGTGTGTGCACTCACAGAGAAAGAGAAAGAAGTGAGGTGTTACTGGTTGAGAGGGACATGTACATGCAGCTCCTGGTCTGAATAGCACTTCCTGGCGTGTGAAAGGCGAGCTGGGGAGGGAGGAGAGGGATGAAGGGAGTGAGTGGTGGTGAAGGTAGTGGGGTATTCCTCCTCCTCTTCCTCCTTCCTCCTGCCGCTGAAAGCCTTGTTTGCCATTCTTGCAAGTGCCTCTTTGAAAAGGGAGTCAACGGGGGGGG
>VOQK01020499.1:1280-16125 GCA_015052645.1 Benitochromis conjunctus
GAGACCTGAAGTACAAAAAAAAAAAAAACAGTTTGGCAGCACCTCAGTCAGAAATATAAATATTCCACTGCTGCATGTTCCAAGGATTTTGTTCTTGGGTTTAATGATCACCCAACAGACTGAAATACTCTAAAAGACTTGAGGAATCCACAGGGATGGATTATATTGGCTGACTGATAGCCATCTTTTTTTTGGGGGGGGGTCCCTTGCTTACAGGACATGGCAGACGATCCTTCTGTTTCATAACCTGCTTTGAAACAGAAAGTATCAAACTTAAAGGTGTATTAGTGGCTCTTTGACCACTAGTGGCATAGTAGAGCAGTGTTTTTCACGCCATAGAATGTGTTGTGTTTATGAGACAGAAGTATTCACGTTTGGATAAGAAGGTGGAGCGCAAAGCTATGAGCTAATGCTACCACGCATGGTTAGTAGCTGCATCTTTAGACTACATAGGCGCAAAGCACAGACAAATATAACCGCCTTATATGGGCATTTCTACTTCAGCTGCCTTTCAACACAAAAAGCAACCATATTGCCTGAAGGAAACGGAGAGGAGAAGTTACGGTTGCCGTTCCACTTTCTCGGCAATGCCACATCTCATCGGTACAACAATGATGGAAAGATGAAGTTTCTCCAGCAAGTTTCAGAATATTTACATAAAAAATAAAATGTTGTAAATGTTTTATGAGGTAGGAAATGCATTCAAGATTTTTGCTCAGCCTTTAGGCCACATACTGAGAAGGAACATAAACAAGATTGTGTTTATTTACAGTGAATTTAACATCATGGTGCTTTTTTAATTATCTCCCAGGACATATCAACATATTACAGTAAGTTATAGTTTAACAATAATTCACCAGCGTGACCTCTTTATATGTTGGTGATGATTTTGTAGTAGTAAATACTGTTGTAATTTTACAGCCATGCCCTATATTCACTTTGCAGCGTAGCCAACATTGTGATTCGCTATGTTTTCATTCATTCATCCTTTTTATTTTAAAGATTCCTTCTGGTTGGTTTCTGTTTCTCCATGGTTACTGTGCAACTTGTCTTTAATTAAACAGATAGTTAACTGGTATTGGTGTGGATATCTACAAAATCCACACTGTCCTGTGAACTAGAGTCCAAAGATAAAGGTTGCTAAACTGGAAAATCTGAAAAGAAGAAAAGTAAAAAGTACTGTTGTGGACCTCTGTTTAATAACTACAGCACATGAACTGCAGGCTCTCAGGTGTAATGACATTTTATCCCAGCTGCACACACTCACTAATGCAAACTCATGCATACAAATCATTTCCAAATATTGGTAAGCTGACTTGTTTCTTTTAACTACCTGAGGTTTCCACCCCAGCTTGCCCCCTCACAACAATACAAGCAATGCATAAAGAGGTGCCTTTGTTCACCGTGAAGAATGCTCATCTCACTTATCCTCTCTCTTTTCTGTCTCTCTCTCCCTTAACAAGCCAAGTTTGGAATGCAGCACACACTTTGACCATTATCCAAATTGTCACCAGACCATCGACACGCTGTTTTCATTTAATAAACGCTGAGCGCTGACAACCGTTGAGCACGCATGTGCATTCAGAGAGGTCCAGAAAGCTGAGATCCGTGGACTTGATTCAGATGTTTGTTGACCGACTACTTGAGTAACACTCAGCATACCTTAACTGCAGCCAAAGCAGTCTGTGATGACCTGTGACTCATAAAAACTCAGAGGAAACCATATCCTAACTTCTGTCGCACATATCGCATTAAAGAAGCATGAACGCGCGTTCTTTACGCAAACAAGCATTATATGTGAGGACGGCGTGTAAACGCACAGAGATTACTTTAAATCCTTTGCCAGCACTAATAAAGAAAAACCCGCTTCACTTAGTTTAGTAAAAACGATAATTTACAGAAACACGGGAGAAATGAAATCTTACCTTTCTGAGCTGGGTGAGCCCTCGTGAAATCCTCCTGGGGCAGTTTCTCATTTTGCGAATCCTGACCCCGCAGAAGACAGCATCCACTTGCATGCTTCCTTTGCATCAGAGTAGTTTGCCTTTCTTCCTCTCTCACTCTCTCTCCCTTCCTGAAGTTTGAGCAGCCTTACCCCTGCCTCTCACTTCTCTCACTTTGCATTGCCCCTGTCAGTACCTCCCACGCATACACACAGAGTAAAGACACTGGGTGCAGGGTACAAAAAAAACCTCTGAAAAAGTCACAAAGTCAGAGATATCCCTCCTCCTCTTCTCTTCTTCAGTCTTCAGCCTGCGAACTAAACCCTTTACGGCTCCGTCTGCGCTCTAGCTCCTAAACACACTCAGACTCCCTATCTCTCAGTGACACTGACTCTCTCTCTCTCTCTCTCTCTCTCTCTCAAACTTTTCCCACCCCTCCTTCCCTCAAGCCACCCCCTCCCCTTCTTCCTTCCTCCTCTTGCTCTCTCTCCTCCTTCTTCATTTTCCATCATCACCCCCCCCCCACCCCTCCTCTCTCTCCGCCACAACTCCTCCCACCCACCTAAACCCCCCACTGCTGAACTAATCTGCAGCTGGCCGGGCGATTGGAGCCCTGGTTGCTAGGGAAACCGAGTGGAGGGGGAAAAAAACTGGAAGAATGGCGCAGGAAGGGCCAAAGCTGAGCGCAAGTGAATACATAAATAAAAATCCTCCTCCGGGAGCCAATTAATCAGTTTTATCTTCTTAAAGACTTCACGTGTGACCAAAAAGCAGTGGCAACAACAACCACAGGTAGTTAAGTGCTCCAAATGATGTGTGTGTGTCTGTGTGGTAAGATTTCAGAGAGAAAATGGTTCAGCTGGGTTGAGCTGATTGCTGCTATCCTCCGTTAGGAAATACAAACTGAGGAATTCAGCTCCTCATCTTAAGGCCAAGGCTGCAGGGTAACTCAGTGATTCTGTGGAGATAGCAGAAAACAAGACCGGACAGGCATACTGATGACCAGGGTCATTAAATATTAACCTGTTCAAACCTGCACACAGTCTCTCTTTAGTAAGTGCATTATTGGAAGCATAAAGACAGAAAGTCTTTCAAACCTGCCAAAAAGCTCACATTAACATGCAGTGAAATAGATGTTAAAGAGACATTTTGATGTAAGACGTTCACTAAAGTCACATCTTAGATTGAAAAATGTTACCTAACAGCAGCACTGCTCTGTGAGGTGTTGTATACTTTAATCAAGCATTAGTTGCATTTTTTTTTTTTTGTTTAATGGGTCTATTAAAATTCAAATATGCTTTATCAGTATGACAGTTTCTGTAAGCAAGATTGTCCAAGCACCAAAATACAAAAACATATATAATGTAAACTGTTGACTCTGGGTGATTCCTGTTTCAGAGTTTCTGCTCTGTGGTAGTTTTGTAAACCATAGATATCTAATAACACACATACACTGCTGTTAAAAAGTATTTGCCCCCTTCTGAGTTTTTTCTTTCTTTTCTTTTTTTTTTTGCGTATTTGTCACACTTACACATTTAATTAAAAAAAATTAATTACACAAAAATAATCAGAGTAAATACAAAATGTAGTTTTCTTGAGTGTTTATTTTATTTAGAGAGGGAAAAAAGTTATCCAAACCTATCTGACCCTGTGTGAAGTACCCACACCCTAAACATTGTAACTGGTTGTGCCAATCTAGTCACGAACTGCAATCAAGTGTTTGCGATGACCAGAAGATAAGGAGTCTTTCATAACACTGGCTCATTGGTCCACTCTTCTTTGCAGAGTTGTTTTAATTCAGTCACCCTGGGGGGGGGGGGGGTTCCGAGCATGAATGGCCTGTTTAAGGTCAAAAGGCCAAAGGATCTCAGGCAGATTTAAGTCTGCACTTTGACTGGGCCACTTCAACCATTCAGAGGTGGACTTCCAGGTGTATTTTAGGTCATCGTCCTGCTGCACAACCCTAGTGAGCTTGATCTTCAAGATACAAACTGATGGCTCGATATTATATTTCATTATTTCCTAGTAGAGAGCAGAATTCATAGTTCCATCAATTACAGCAAATCGTCCAGGTCCTGAAGCAGTAAAGCAGCCCCATCACACTACCACCATCATGTTTGATTGTTGGTATGATGTTCTTTTTATGAAATGCTGTATTAGTTTTGCACCAGACTCAAACCTTCCAAAAACTTATTTTGTCTTCGAAAGCCTCCTGTGGGATTTCTTTAGATGTTGTTCTGGGTTCATTTGTGACCTCCCCGATGAGTTGATCAAGCACTCTTGGAGTAATTTTGGTAGGCTGGCCACTCATGTGAAGGTTCACCACTGGTCCAAGTGTTCTTTGTTAGTGGATAATGGCTCTCACTGTGATTCACTAGAGTTTCACAGCATTAGAAATGGCTCTGTAACCCAGGCTGATAGATGTCAGCTACTTTGTTTTTAAGCTGTTTCTTTTGCTCGTGGTGTGATTTGGGGTTATTTGAGATCTTTTAGCCTACTTGACTTTGTCACACAGGTTCTATTTAAGTAATTTTTTGATTGAACAGGTCTGGCAGTAATCAGGCCTGGATGTGCCAAGTGAAATTTCTTACATAGGGCCAGGTAGGTTTGGATAGTCTTTTCCCCTTAATAAATTACATCAAAGTCTGTGTTCCTTCAGTCGTTTCACAGAGGAGCCTTCAAAGTTTCAAACAGCATCACTTCAGCAAAGTAACTATCCTGCTGACCTCTGAGCCTAAACCCTGACCTCCCCTTTGAAATGCAAGAGAGATCTAAAAAGCCTAGCTTGTCCTTCAATAGCTGTGGGGGTAACGGGGTGGAAGGTGGAGGCTAGCAACATCTGTTTGGCGTTTATCCCACCTTATTGTGTTGCTGAGTCCTTTATCAAGCCTAGAGCTGGGATCCTGCGAGTGTACTGAGCCCGCTGTCCAGGGGACCCACATCATGACTGTGAACACAGCTCAAACGAGATCTCAGTCCTTGATGGTGCATAGTAGGCTGCTTGCAAGACCTCTGTTTTTAGCAAAGAAAGTGACATTGAATTCACACCCAAAGTGTGTTTTGTTCCCCATGCTGCCCTTTTCCTTAGCCTGTTATCCTGGAAGCTGTTTTACTTGCTATCCATGATTAAGGAAAAATACTAACGAAACGCCTGAGCACTCTCTAAGGAATTTTGTTCAGGAATATCCTGGCACTTCCAATAATGGCCAGGCAAAATACTGTGAACTCTGATCTGTCAGTCAGGACTTTTTAAACAGATTATCTGTGGTTTTCTTGATTTTTGTTAGATAAAACCTGCAATTCAGCACTTGTTTTTGGGAACATTTTTTATTTTTTAATTATCAGCAAATCAAGAAAATAACTGTCAAAGCTTTTCAGAAAAAGCTATAATTTACAGTCATACAGGGAGTTGCTACTTCCGAATAAGACTTCTCAACTTCCCCATAAAGAGTCAAACAAACATAACAAAACTGTTTATGATTTCATAACTTATGCTCTCTTCCTCTTTCTTACTCCTGTAACCTGTCACCTTACTTCTATTTTGAAACCTTTAATCACGGCATTAGTTGCCTGAACTCCTGCAATAACCCTTGTTTTCTTATGGAATACTTGCTTATAAAACAAAAGACTTATTTTACAGCATTATGAATGAGCATCTCGCCCATTTTTAATGATATCACCCACAAAAACTTTCTTTTATATTAGGCAATAGCTTTGAGTAAAATTCACCTGAAATATAACAAATTAAAGGTTTATCTATTCAAATTCAAATTAATAATCATCAATGACAATATGTTTGGTGTAAACTCAATGTATATCAATCAAGTACATTTCATTTAACTTGATTCCATTACATTTAAATTTTTTTACATTTTATTACATTATAGTTATGTAGCTAAATTACATAACAAAATTGCATCATTTCTTAAAGTCAGCATTTAGGGTCTTCTAGTATTTCAATTACATGAATTAGATCACCTCTGTGTCCTTTTTAGTCCGTTTATCCTCTCTTGCATCTTTCTTGTAAGAAAAGAGCAGAAAAAATAAACTAAACAGTCTCCCAGAAACGTGTGTGATATGTCTCCATCTATGGATCAGATGACGTCTTTACAGAGACCTTCAATAATATTATTAATGGTGTGTTTTTGTGCTTTAACAGTTGGAAATAATTCAATGCAGAAAAAAGTGCCTAGAACGGACTGCGCACGCGCAATAGGGAAGTTAATTTGAGCCATTGCTTCCGCAAGTTAAATTGACAAAAATGATAATTTCTTAAATACAGAAGCTTGACACGAGAGAGAACCACACTGTGTGGGATAAGAAGCGCAGACACGAAAAACTAAACGTGTGTGTGTCTGTGTTTTTTAAAACGCAACAGCTGAAAGATTTTTTTTTCCTAATTTTCACTGCACCTTTAAGATGAAACCACGTGACCTTGTTGCTATAGCGTCATATCCGGACGTAGACTGTCAGTGCAATGTTTCAATGGATGTGGTGTTTTCAATGGAAACGAGGAGATACATATTTAATTAGCTGGTACAGCAACGCCAGCTGAAGCATTAAATGTCTGGTTTGTCCACATAAATAAAAAGAGTCACCGAGTTTCATCTCGTCTGTCAACTACCGAGCACCGTAAGTTCAAATATTGCTACCAAATTGTAGAAAAGTAGCTAAATATGCTTGTAGCTTATTGTAGCGCTAATCTAGTTTGCATCTTTACTTTAAAGTGTAATCCTCCGGGTATAACCTGCGATGTTTACCAAGAGAGCAAAGATCATATCTTACAGATGACTCCTAAAAGGTGTTTCGCCATACAAAAGTAGCACATGTGGATCCGTTCAGCTGCTGGACTGAGCTAGCAGCTGTGTGACATGATGATCACGATAGCCTTTGGAGCAAGAGGAGCCCTCCTCAGCTTGAGGTGCACTTTGCAGAGAGCAGGCTCTTTTGCGAGACTTGGACTGATCCAGAAAACCAGATACGGTTTTGTAAGAAGGGTGCAGATTTTAACCCGCATACCCAAGATTACACTGCTGTGTTGGGGTGCAGTCAACGGTTCTTTAAGTGCAGTCAGATGCCAGGAAGCACTTCTTCAACCCAAGGCTTCGGGAAAAAAGTCTTTAGCTAAAATCCAAGTGCACAGATTTCTATTTTTTCTTCGCCTCAGCTTCCGGGCGTTGGTTTTGCTCTTCAAATTTTTCCCCCTTCTTCTCCTTTACCCCTTGGCTCTGGTGTTTACCCGCTGGATGCCACATTGGCTGGATGCTTTGCTGTGGGTGACTGAGACCTCTGGTCCTACTTTCATCAAGCTGGGGCAGTGGGCCAGTACGAGGCGAGACATTTTCTCTCAAGAATTCTGCAACCGTTTCTCCAGGCTCCACGTCAAGGTACGCCCTCACTCCTGGGCTCATACCAAGCAGTGCCTCCGATGGGCTTTTGGGGAGGGTTGGAGAAGGGTTTTGGTGTTTCCGAGTAAAGAGCCTGTGGGATCAGGATGCATTGCACAGGTATACAGAGGCTGGGCCAGGGTGGACCAGGTGGAGGACCCAGCTTTCCAGTCAATAGTAGAGGAGATGGAAAAAGAAGATTTGCTGGAAGCCTGGGAGATCCCTGGGTTAGGGGGCGTGGCAAGCACTCTGAGGCAGCTCTGGAGGGGGAGTGGTGAGGAAGAGGGCAGTGAGGAGAAAAGTCTTCTAGATGGTCAGCAGGAGGAGCGCCTGATACCTGTGGCAATCAAGGTCAGTCTTGCAAGATTGTTTCCCCTCCTATAGATCTCACATCACAGTCATGGAGTGTAAATAAAGCAGAACATGCTGTATGATTTTTTATTTTTATTTTTTTATTTTTTTATTTTTTTTTCTTTCACGTTATGTTTGGTGTGTATAAATGATGTCCGGGTTGTTGTAGGTGGTCCATCCAGGAGTGAGGAGACAAGTGGAGATAGACCTGTTGCTCATGAAAGCGGGCAGTTGGCTTCTGCACTGCCTGCCTGGACTCAAATGGCTCAGTATGTGTGAGATAGTGGAGGAGTTTGAGAAGCTCATGACCAAACAGGTAATGTAAAAATATTCAGACTCCTACATTTAACCTGCCGCAAGCTTTTTTTTTTTTGACTTTGCACGTGACTTTTAAATGTAGCTGTAGCATTCTGTGTACTAAGACGGGTCACACTTAAGTGCGATTTCCATGCGTTTCAGATTGATCTCCGTTTTGAAGCCAGGAACATAGAGCGTTTCCAGACGAATTTCCGTGATTTTGATTATGTGAAGTTCCCTACTCCTTTGCGACCATTCGTCACCAGAAGCATCTTAGTGGAAACCTTTGAAGTGCGTATAGTGATCTGCAAGTAATTGAGGTCCTTAAATGATGACAGCATAGTTCAGTTAATATTCAGCCTCATTTTCAGGAGAGTGAACCCATTTCAAACTATTTGAGCTCCGAGATATCCAAGGAGGTGAAGCAGAGGATAGCCAAGATGGGCGTAGACACCCTGCTGAAAATGGTAAGATCCACAACCCGAGGTAATAAGTGTAAACGATAAATGTTTTATATACTTAACGATGTGTGCTGAATGTTATCATGTGACATCTAAACTTCTATATTCCAGGTTTTTTTGGATAACTTTGTCCATGGGGATCTTCATCCAGGCAACATACTTGTCCAGTGTCAGGGTCCTCTCGCTGGATCGGGAGACAGTACTGGTATCTCAGGGGAGCACCATGGGAAAACCACGCTCACTGACTTGTTGGACACGGTGGTGGTCAGCGTCAGACCAGCGCCGTGTCCTATCCAGCTGGTGTTGCTGGATGCTGGCATCGTAGCCCAGCTCAGCGACCGCGACCTTGCCAACTTTAAGGCTGTCTTCACAGCTGTGGTGCTGGGTCAGGTAAGAACTGATGCAGGAAAACTTTATAGCCTCTTTGAGATGTACTTTATGCCACTTTATGTAAATCTTCTACATAGTCCAAGTGCTGTAGGCCGTTGCCTGCGTGTTGTGGGGGTGTCTGAATGAAACTGTGAAGAATATTAATGCGTAAGCTGCCTAAATGTGAATGCTTTAACTAATCAAGGAATCAGCAGTTTTCCATATTCCATGTGAGAAAAATGCTTAAGTTGATCTACAGCGAGGACCATAAGTATTTGAACAGTGACACGGCTTTGGTCATTTGTACACCACCACCCATGAAACACTCACAGAATTGCTTCTGTGGCTTTTTTGTCCCAGGGTGAGCGTGTGGCAGAGTTAATTCTGAATCATGCCCGAGCTAATGAGTGCCAGGACGCCGCGCTGTTTAAAAAGGAGATGGCTGAGCTGGTGGATCACGCCCTCAGCAGCAACACCCTCTCACTGGGAAAGGTATGAACCAAGACGATGATGGTGGTTAATGTGATACAATGATGACGTGTAGAAGACATTAGGATATTACAGAATACTTTTATTTTAAAATTTAGCACCCCTTTTGTGATTCCAACAACTTGATACGTGTCTGTTGTGTATCTGTATTGTTTACTTTTATATTTTTTTGCTTGAGTTCCTCTTCACTCCATCCTTCTGATAAATGAAAATGTGTAGATAAAATAAATTGGCCTCAATATAAACTCTTACAAAACTATTCTTATCTAAAAACCTTCTATTGAAGTAATAAACTGTACGACCAAAGCTAAGTGAATTTGGCCAATCCAATCTTAAATCAGTCATTGGTTTTTATTTTTGTATGTCTTGATCGTATTTGTATGTGGAAGTTATATAAGCTATGAGGAAAGTTAACACAAAAGACACAGTATACTATGGACCGACTTCTTACAGTGTTGATAAATAATCAGTGACTTTAATAGTGGTTACATAGTTCTTTGCTGATTTTTGTTTTGTTTGCAGGTCCAAGTAGCTGACTTGCTCTCCAGAGTCTTTGGCTTACTCATCAAACACAAGGTATAACATCACCAGGTTTTTATACTGTTTTTATACTGATGTTAACAGAATCTCTTATTTATCTGTTAAATATGTATTTCGCTCCTCACTGTGTTTCCAGGTCAAGCTGGAGAGCAACTTTTCCTCGATTGTTTTCGCTATCATGGTGCTGGAGGGTCTGGGAAGGTCTCTCGATCCCAACTTGGACATCCTGGATTTGGCCAAACCCCTGCTGTTGAAGAACTGTGCCTCACTGCTGTGACGCACACACAAAGAGGCGGCTGTATAATAAATGTTCACACGAGCGTAGTAGCCTTTAGTGGATCTACATATGCAGTTCATGTGTACATCCTAATAATACCATAACATTTGTCTTTAGGCTTAAATGCAAGATAGTCCTGTGTGGCATACACATGTCCTCCACATTTCCATAGTGGTGATACCACAATATACCTCATTACATGTTCATATTTGTGGGTATTCCCACTTTCATCACTCTTATTAGGAAATTTGCTATCTGTTTGGCTAAAATATCCACTACACCCCTGGTAGTTTATTGCAGGCTGTTGGCTGAGTCGGGGCGCACAGAGTGCTTTTGTTGAGATTTAGGATCTAAAACAAAATACAGCTAGAATCACATGTTGATATTTAAAAGAACATTTTACTGTTTAATGACTAATATTGTCTCAGAATGTCTATTATCACTCCATCCTTTATTGCATCTTAAACATTTAATTTAGTGGACCATGTTTGCTTCAGTGTGAATCACAATGTAGTGTATCACATTCTTATACACTAGGTTGACAACGTGCTGACTAATTGTAACAAACACACAAAACTGACCTGGGTATTGTAGCATACACTATATTGCAGAAAGTATTGACTCATCTGCCTTCACACGCGTATTGAACGTTCATATTGTTTAATATGTCGGCCCACCCTTTGTAGCTATAACAGCTTAAACTCTTCTTGGAAGGCTTTCCATAAGGTTTAGGAGTGTTTTTATGGGAATTTTTGACCATTTCCAGAAGCACATTTGTGAGGTCAGACACTGATGCTGAACAAGAAGACCTGGCTCACATTCTCCACTCGAATTCATCCCAAAGGTGTGCGGTTGGGTTGAGGTCAGGACTCTGTGCAGGCCAGTCAAGTTTTTGCACAGTCATGTTGGAACCGTCCCACAAAGTTTGGAGCATGAAATTGTTCAGAATGACTTGTTGTAATGAAGCATTAAGAGTTCCTTTCACTAGAACTAAGGAGTCAAGCCCAACTTCTGAAAACCAACCACACACCATAATCCTCACTCCACCAAACTTTATACTTGGCCCAATGCAGTCAGACAATTGCCGTTTCCCTGGCAACCATCAAACCCAGACTCGTCCATCGGATTGCTGGCTGCAAAAGTGTGATTTGTCACTCCAGAGAGCACACCGCTGCTCTAAAGGTCAGTGTCAGCGTGCTTTAAACAGCAGCATCTGATGCTTTGCATTGTCCTTGGTGATGTAAGGCTTGGAAACAGCTGATTGGCCATGGGAACCCATTCCATGAAGCTCTCTCTGCACTGTTCTTGAGCTAATCTGAAGGCCACATGAAGTTTGGAGGTCTGACTGTGCAGAAATTTGGTGACCTCTGCACACTATGTACCTCAGCATCCACTGATCCTGCTCTGTGATTTTACTTTGCTTACCATTTCATGACTGAGTTGCTGTTCCCAATTACTTCCACTTTGTTATAATAAAAGAATACCACTAACAGCTTGCTGTGAAATATTTAGGAGTGAGGAAATTATTTTATACACCTGTGACCATGACGTGCTTGGAACACCTGAATCTAATGATTTGGAAGGGTGACTGAATCCTTTTGGCAATATAGTGTATTTTTTTAAAATGATTAGATGTAACGAGTGATTCGTGTCAATAAAAAGAGAACCTGTGGTAACTTGGTTTTCTATTCATTTGATGCCTTTAGTTTGTGATCATAAGTTCACCGGACATTTTAAGGTCGACTGCCGCCAAGTGCAACTTCAAAGCAGAAAATTCACTGCATCAAGGGCACAGGATCCATTAATTTACAATTTTATTAAACCTGTCAATGAAAAACAGACAAGACGCGATTCTGTCAATGTCATCAGGAAGAACAGTCAGCATGGCTGAGAGTGAGTTCAGGAGGTTTTTGGTGAAAAAGAAACCAAATAAAATAATAAAAAGAACCTCATCACAAAATCCTTTATTGCAAAACTGTTGAAATTTTTTTTTTCCCATCACCATCAAGGGCCTGGACAAAGCAGCACTATTCAAGTAGGGAGGGAGGGGAGAGGTGCAAAGTGTAAAAAAAACAAAACAAAACCTCTTAATAATAATCATCATCAATAATCGCAATGAAAGAAGAAATAAAAACATCTCTAACAGACAAACACAATCACCTCAGTATAAGACGAGATTCTGTTCACGGTCACGACAACCAGAGAAAAGTTTTCTTTTTTTTCCATTTTTTTTTAAATGAATTAAATAGTTTTTAAAAATATCTCACCATTTACTTATACTCATCTTTTGTTTTCATTTATTGCGAAAAAATAGGCAACTGGACTAATTGTGATGATGCGAGTTTGTGGTTGTCTGTGTGTTTGACAGAGCATTACAGATTAAGTAGAGAGATACAGTGGAACGTCTTGGAGTGTTGGCACTGAGAGCAGCAGCAGTGTGTGGCGATGCAGTACTCTCGTCCAGCCACCAGGTGGCGCAGTTCAGTCGGAACATTCCTGTAGGGTTGAGCTGTGGCCGCCCACCCAAAAAAACCCCCCAAAAACCCAACACTATTATCAGAGGAAGTCAAGTTCTGCCGACAACCACCTCTGTATTTTCTTTCTTCTTCTTCTTTTTTTTTGGGGAATGATGCTTGCCTGTTGAAATGTCGTCCACGATCGCTTATCTGTGTTGCCAAATCTCAGTTCTATATACAAAGGTTTCAAATCCCTGAAGGACATCTACAAAGACAAGTGCAACCTCCGTGTGACCATCCCATTTCTGGAGAAGCTCAGGGAAGAAAGGGTTTCTTTATAAGGGCGAAAAAGGGGGGAATAGTACCAATAAGTTCTGGTAAACGTGCCACAGTAGGAATTAACAGAAGTGTTCTCGGGAATAAAAGTCAGGGAATGATGGATCAAGATTTAGGAATGTGAAAAGCTGGTGGAGAAGGAGACTGTAAAGTAGCCACCTTCATTTTGGGGGGGTGGGGGCACCAAAATATCCTAACCTAATGTAAATCTTTCTAACAGAATGTCCAAGAGGTGTGATGAAACAGGAAACAAAACAAAGCATCCATCATTTGTTTGTCATATGCCTTCATGCTGCTCCATCAGTCTTCTCCATGCATTGTTAAAAAGAGTCTCTAAAGACCAAGCAGTCCTCCTCTTTGTTAAACTGATTGTATTTTTGCTCAGCCCGCACGGTTTCTGTCCTCCTCTGTCAGTGTGCTGCCCCCTGGAGGACTGGCTGCCCTCCAGCTCTCTGCAGCGGCCCCCGGGCAGGAGCATGACGCTCATTTAGGAAGGGTAGAGAGGCAATGTGGGCAAGCAAACAGGTCAGATGGGTGTTTTGGGATTCTTGGAAAAATCAGGGTGTAAACTCTGAGTCTGATATGGGAACTTCTTCCATGGTTAGGAAAGGAAGTTAGATTGGGGAAAAAAGACAAGGGTCCGTGTAGGCAGATCTTAAGCGCAGGCACGTACGCTCATTTTCACACATGCTCAATAAGACACACACACGCACATACACACATCTGAGTTTGAGGCCCTGGCCGTGTAAAGGTCATGGCAGATGGAGTTGTGGGCCATCAGCAATGCATCAAGGCTACTTGTTGACTTTTCTTTCAAAATACTGAGAAGAGCAGCAGCTGTCCATCGGCCGAGACTGAATGTTTTTTTATAAATTATAATTAGGAAGAGACAGACAGATGTAAGAGACTGACCGGCATCCTGACGGCAGAAAAAGAGAAGAAAGCACATTTCTTTCAGGCAGAGCCTGATCTCTCCCTTTTCCAAAGTGGGCAGCATTCATCCTCCAACAGTCTGATTGTTTTTGTCATTTTATCCCCACAAGTTCGTCTTTACATTCCTTTTGGGAAAAGAAATGTGGGAGTTAAGCATTGTCAGGTAAGCATGAAATGGATATGTGGGATAATGAATTAAGGAGGTCCTTCTCATCTGCTGCCAGCTTCTTTCCACATCGGGGATCCAAAGGCTGCCATCAGGGTGGGGGTGATGTTTGGGCTAACTGTTGGGTGGGCAGGGGGGAAGAGGAGGAGGGCGTTGCTCAGTGTTTGTGGCTAGGAGTTGAGCCACGGGTGATTGAGGCATTCGCCGGCCGAGGCCCTCTTCTCAGGCACCATCTCCAGCATGGGCAGAAGGAAGTGAGTGAACTGACCGGCGTCTTCGTGTGACCAGCCGTACTTCTCCACCAGCACGTCAAACAGGGACCACGGCTTCAGCTTGGTGATGTGCCGCAGTTCACCTGCAGAAGGCCAAACACAGCAGAGTCACTGGCATGAATGATGAACTGCAATGTTTGAAAAATGTTGGTCCCAACAAATTACAAAAAGAAAAGGAAAAAAAGATTTCTTGAGTAAAGGAAAAAGACTGGTGGTATGTAACGTTTACTCGTTTTCCACAAATGCCAGAAAAAACATAAAAATAAGCAGGATCTGGAATCTGTAGCCAAATCCTGCTTATTTTCCCCATTGTTCTGTTTTAGTACTCAGTAGAGCACAAACTGTGTATTAATCTGCTAAAACTAACAGATGTGACTGTGGCATAGTTGTTTTTGGCCTTTTTCTGGGATTTGCTGATCACGAGGAAAAATAAAAAACCACCACCAGCTGTATCCTTTAACTCTAGAAGCACCCAGCCATGCAGATATTACAGCTTTAGTTTTGGCCTCGAGATTTCTGCCTTCTCTCCAGAACAGTGGAGTTAGAAAAAAAAAAAAAAAAAAGATAC
>VOQK01020505.1:1399-17699 GCA_015052645.1 Benitochromis conjunctus
TAAGCAAGAGGAAAGGCATCATGTCATAAAATATTCAAGAGAGGGGGGTATTTGATAGCCTAACCTGAGTACAGAACATAAAGCTCTAAGAGTGATTAAATGGTGCAATACCAATCTGTGACCATAAAGTCAGAGTTTAAGTATGCATAAATGGGAAACAGCTTAAAAACCCATAATCTTACAAGGAAACGATGAAAGCCTTTGAGAAAATGAGGGGGAATTCAAAGGGTACAGAGTAACTTTGAAAAGATTAAGCTAGAGGGGAGATTATTTTGCAAATATAAATTCAATATTGTCTTGATGCATGCTCAATCATCCAGGTAAGGAAATTCCAAAAAGTTGATTCTGTTCATCTGGACGTAGCGTTTTCAGTGGGAGAAACGTTTCGTCTCTCATCCAAGTGACTTCTTCAGTCTCAGCTGACTGCAGGTTTCCCCAACCTTATAAACAGTACATTTGCATAATGACTGAAAGTAGCACCACTGAAGGAACAATGGGCTGTGAGGTCAGTTTTTTGATCATTAATATGCTAATTGTCATGACCAGTGATCAAAGACCATTGATCAATGGCCATGAGTACCATTCACAGAGAGTTGGGGAATGGCTGCAATAAAAGCATTGTAACATGGTGAAAGATGTACCCCTAGGCCCTCTCTGCAATTGAGAGATGGTGTCTGTACGCTGTTAAGTGCAATAAGGATTGGCGTGATTTATACAGGGGAAACCAAACAACCTTGGCTATTCGCACGGCACAACACAACACAGAAGAGCTAACTCGTCAGGCCAGGACTCTGTGTATTTACACCTACAGGCCAGTGGACACTCTTTTAATGATGAGGATGTACATATCCTGTACAGGTAGGAATGCTGGTTTGAGCGGGGAGTCAAGGAGGTCATTTATGTGAAAAGGGAAAGACCATCTCTGAAGTCACTTGAATGAGTGATGAAAAATGTCTCCCACTAAAAACGCTACGTCCAGATGAACAGAATCAACTTTTTGGTAAATTCAATATTAAGCATTTTGTGAAGCTAGTCTCGTCTCGCTCATATTCCTGTCATATTACCATTGTTTGCTGGAATTTGAACAATTATCCGGTTAGAAAACATCCATACCCTCCTCTCTCATGGAATACAATACAGAATCTACCAAATGCAATCCAATAAACCTGGAAACAGTCTATCATGTCACTGCACATTCTGCAAAACACCCAAAACTAAGACTTGAGTGAAGGTTTTTTTTTATTTTTTATTTAGCATATTTTTATCTCCATATTTGGTTATAATTCAGTTTCCAAAATAGTGCAGGATAAAACATTTTCAAAATCTGTGAGGTGAAGTCTGTCTGTTTGCTATTCAAGATCCCATCCATTCTGTGTGCAAAGGAATTTGTAAAGTGTGTTTGAGCTGACTCTCAATCAAAGAGTCAGCTCAACTGCTAGAAACAGAATAGCATTTGTGATTAGAAATGGACATTAGCACTGATCTCCCAATCTGATTCAATATCTATTTAAAAAGTGCAGAATTCATTAAATCCAATGCAATGTTGCATAAAGTATTTATATGTAGAATCAATTTCTTCCACAGGTGACATCGCTGTTTTCGTTAAAAACTCATAAAAACTCATAAAAAACAAAATGCTAAATTAATAATAAATCCCCCAGTTTTTTCATGCATCCCCAATGACCAAACAAAATAACAAAGAAGTGGATTCTACATCTTTAGGCCTGTGTATGCAAAGCGATGAGAGAATGATTAAAGTTAACACGTTTTGCAAAGGCTTATTAACATGCAGACTGTTTTAAAGCACAAATGCCCTCTCAGCACACAGCTCCATATGAACTGCACCTACCAGATGATTCAGCTAAGTACAGGAATCCACGTCAATGATCACTGTAAGCTCAAATGGGGCAGAAACTTAAAATCAACTCATTTATCTATCTCCACTGTTATCTTGACAGCTAGCATTAGCTAACAAATAGAGAAGTCTACACTGTTCAGTAAACTTCCACACCCTTTTATCTTACAGATAGAAATAATATCTTCCCATCAAAGACAAACACACTGATCAATGACCACAGCCTTTTTTTTTCTTCAGTGTATCTCTCATCAGTAATTGTGATCTCTGGACCAGCTGTGAGAAAGCTAATCATTATAGAATTATAGTAAGGTCCTAGATACAAGTCTACCCATCAAAACTGACTCATGAAAAAACAAACTGAACAAGTGATAGAGAAACAGGCACCCAGGAAAATGGAAGCAAGTGGCCTAGTTTGAAAAAGCATTATTTCTTTTACATCATATGGAAGGTGGGAAATTTGCATAGCTTAGGCTGGGAAAAGGTCACATCGTTATTCACTGTGGGGAAAAAAGCAAGTTGGTGATACTCGCAGCAATATTTTTACCCTAGTTCATGGCATTCATGTGGACTTTACTTTAACATGCAGCATCTTCCATTTTTGGAGATCACATACAGTACACCTCTTTTATGGCACCACCATTACCTGACTGCAGCAGCGACCATAAAAACTATTCAGGAAGGGCTGGAGGAGCATGACAAAGAGTTCAAAGTATTGACTTCACCTTAAAAATCCCCAGATCATTGACATCTGTAGGACAAGTCAGATCCATGCAGAATCCACCATGCAAACTTTAGGACTTGTAGCATCTGTTGCTAATGACTTGGTGCAAGATAATGGACAAAAAGAGACAGAGAGGGACCTACATAAGGATGGTAGGGCTATTGTTGTGGTTGACTCTCGTACATTTTACAGCAGTTTAACAGAGGCTTTGAAACCCATGTTATCATCATAGTCATGTGACATTATTCAGTGTTACAAAAAGCCATCAGCAACATGCTGTCACAAAAAAAATAGCACATGCTTTGTTGTCTGTACTTGCTGACAAGCCCATGCTAAAGATGCACATGCACAGAGTATTGTTATTCACAAAGAACTTCAGAACAGAAAAGTGTAAATGAGCTGTCATTATCTGAAGTCAAACCCTCCTGATTTGTTTAGATCTCCTCCCTCCCACAGAATTTCTCATTTCTGCACATTAGTAAAACACTTTGTTTTTCTGCATGCGGTTACTTTTCAGAGAAATCAGTCACTGGAAATGCATCCTTCTTCTCAACTTCCACAACAAGGGCACATTTCACACTGATACTAATGTTCAAAGCAACAACAGTTGGGAGAGGTGAACGAGAGGAAGAGGGAGAGAGGGATAACAGGAAAGGGGAAGAATAGGTCATGATTGTTAAGTGCAGAATAATGCTCTCTGCAGAGCAGGCTCGTGTTGGCTTCCTGCTCTAGCTGATTGCAGCAGGTCTCTGAGGACCTGTGTTAGACCAAATACGTGATAAGAACTTCTGAAGGGCTCACGGAGATAGACAAACGCACACATGGAGCAAGAGACGCAAAAAAGGCAGACAGACACATAGGGCAGAAAGCTAATTGACATAAAGATTAGAGACATACAAAGAAATGGCAAACGGGGGGATGAAGAAACAAGGAGGGAATACTAAAACATAGCACAATATGGTGCAGACGTTTAAGAACAAGAGCCTTGTTTCTTATTATTTAGCCTGTATTGCACCATGTGTCTTCTTCAATTTCCTAATTACACACTGTCTTCCCTCTTGAACTTGAGGATGGGTGGCAGTAAACCTAGATAATTTCACTGCAAGGCTTTGTTAGGTACACCTTGTTACTTCTGGGCTATTTCAGAACTTCTTAATTCTTTGTGGCAGATACTCAACATGCTGGAAACATTCCTCAGAGAATTTGGTCCACTTGACATGATAGCATCACACAGTTGCTGCAGATTTCCTGAATCCTCCCGTTCCACCACATCCTGGATATTTTTTTGTTTCGGACCATTCTCTGTGAACCCTAGAGATGGTTCTGTGGGAAAATCCCAGAAGATCAGCAGTTTCTGACATACTCAGACCAGCCCGTCTGGAACCAACATTGAAAAAAAGAAAACAAAAAACCCCAAACCAAAAAATGTCACTTAAATCACTTTTCTTGCCCATTCTGATGCTCGGTTTAAACTTCAGCAGGTCATCTTGACCATGCCTAAATACACTGAGTTGCAGTCATGTGATTGGCAAATTTTTTACTTGAGTTAACCAGCAGTTGAACAGATCTGAAAGTGTAACTGTTATATGGGCCATAAAAGACATATTGTCCTAGATGTGCAGATCTTCGGCCTCTATAATAAAACTGGTTGTAGGATCCACATTAAAGTAACACATGGCAAAAAGAAAATGAAATAAAATCAGCATCCATAAACTACTCAATGCAAATTGTGTGATGGTTGAAAATACACAAACTGTACCCGGCACACCTGCACAGTTGGCCGTAAATGCTCAATTCAAACTCCTCAGAAGTGCTGGACTGCATATTCTCCCAGTAGGAGAAAAAAAAAATCCACTTTAATTCCACCCTGCAGTGTAATGGTGTTTCACTTTTAGGTGGCTAGAAAAGGCAGAGACACCACAACACATCTGTAGCCTCTGGAAAATGCCATGTTCTGTCGAAAGTTCTTCTAAAAACGACTACAAATTACAGTGAGAGAAATATTCATGTTAGATTATGTAGGAAAGTTACCACTAAAGGCTATTATTTACTACTCTTAGGAAACTGACACAGATTGACTAACATCATCATATCAATTCTTGTTTGATGAAAAAAATGAATCGGGACATTTAAGTTTCGTAATTGGAGAAAGGTAAGCCAGACTCCCCGCAAGTCATCATTTGGCCAGACTTCCTCCTCTGAGTGTCTGGAAATGTGGGGTTGAGACAACACTTTCACAACAGTCAAATATTCATCCATCCATTCTCTTCCGTTTATGCTTATCAGTGTCGTGGAGGGGGGCTTGAGACTATCACAGCTAC
Source organism: Benitochromis conjunctus (assembly GCA_015052645.1). Lineage (NCBI taxonomy): Eukaryota > Metazoa > Chordata > Actinopteri > Cichliformes > Cichlidae > Benitochromis > Benitochromis conjunctus. The sequence goes on from VOQK01020505.1 coordinate 6,300, forward strand.
CATTGGGTGGGAGGCCTGGATGCAGCCTGGACAGGTTGCCAATCTGACGCAGGGCTAACACAGAGACTCAGACAACCATTTGCACTCATTCACAACTATGGGCAATTCAGAATCACCGGTTCCACAATAGTCAAATAATGAATCACAAATTTAAAAGTTTAAGATTAGAGCGGGTCTGCTAAAACAGAGAGGTAATAGTGGAGATGCAAATGTTCCAAACCACAAACAAACTCAAACTAATCTTGCTGAAAAGTACCAAGTTTGCAGTCTGAGTTTCAAGCTTAATAAATGGAGAATGAATAATCTCTGCTATCACTCTGAATTCTTCATGCCATAAAAACTCGGTCTGCCTGTGACATTTAAACAGGAATGGATATTTATTCCATAAAAGGGAGAAGGACGACAGCTGAGGTGAAAAGCACCGAGGAGGCACGTCATTATGTCACTTTCTGAATGCTCATTAAAAAGTCACATGGCTGCCTTCAAGCAGAATACTTCACCCTTATGATGAGTGCTAGAAATGTGATGACTGAGCCCTCACAAGAAGCAGCAAGACATCAAAATCCATCAGTGCTGCTTCCAATGCATAGAAATGAAGTCATTATAAGAGTGAGCAAAGGCAAGCCCTGCTGTGTTTTTATAGCCCTGTGCTGCTCACTTCTATTTTTAGGATGTCAGCCCCAAATTAGCTCTTTGAAGTGTAATTCGTAACACTCACAAGGTACCAAATAACGAGACAAGTAAGTAGTAGTTATGCTGCTGATCAGCTAGAGCAGGATCATGAATTTGAGCCGTGCTTTAGGCAAACAGAGTCAAAGAAAATCGCATTACATGTGTTTATGTCAAGAAGGTAGACAGGCTAGCTAAGAACGCTGTCTTCTTATTCATTTTTAGTATTACATTAGCACACAAAGGATAAGCAGTGAAAAAAAATAAAGCCTCAGATCATTATATTATACAACTTATAACTATAAAGTTGGATAGGTTGCAAACAACTTATACAACTACCTTTGTGAGAACATTGCAAAATCCCCTGTTTATGCTCAGTCTGAGCCTGGAGTGATGCACTCTGATGCTGCTCACACATGAATGCCAGTCTGCCGAAAAAATATTTCAACTCTACCAGCCTTGCATTCCATCAACAGCTGAGCTTGTAAGAGACATGCAGCAACAGGACGCCACAGCCAGAACCACGGATCAGGCGATGAAGGCTTTAAAAGCCAGATCACATTGCAACCTGACAGGGTTTTGGGGGGATTCGTAACAACGCCACCGTGGACTGCGGTAAAATTTTACCCATTTGAAAGTCATGATGAGCTTAAAGAGCTGTCATGTGACCATAATCGTTTGAAATTGACTCTTTAATAGGTGAATCACACATGTAGACGCCGCATTGGCACTTTACTCCTGACAAAAATGTGAGAAAATTCAGCAAAGCGCTACAAGCCACAGATACTAAGTCAACTGCGTATCTGCGTGAAGAAAACAAAGCTGGCGAGTGAACTGCTGCTTCTACATTTAGCACACAACTGCGACTAATGATCCTTGAACTGAATTAATGAGGAAATTAGGCATGCCCCATGCACCACGATATCTCTCAAATAAAAGCGTGCCGCTATTTTTGATATTAGTTTTCCATTTAGTCTTCCTCGTTAAACCCTCAAAATACTGATCCTTAAGGTATGGTGTTCTTGACAAGTTCAACCTGAGCTATCCAAACAGTAGCAAGTGGGTAAACGGAGTGGGAGTAGGGGGCATTTCTATTTCTATCTATAAAAAGTTAGTAAATCGGAGAGGAAAGCTTGTCACAGTCATGCTTATTTACTGTTCTACTTACTGGATGTAATATCACCATCAAAATCAGACTTGCATTAATCTATATCATAGACACAATCTATGACAGTATCATCTGTGCAAGCCACTTTTCTTTATGCCTCCTCTCCTTTAGTGAAAGCGCTTTCCATGAATACAACTGCAATCCTTCCTGTTCTGCTCGATAGACTGGTCATAATCTGGTATCATTTTCACTTTTCTGTAACGCTTAATCTTGACTATATCTTATTTCACTCAGAGTTATTTATATTTATATTGAAGTTATAGTTTGTTTGTTTTGTTTTGTTTTTGTTTTTTTTTTGGGGGGGGGGGTCCGCCTTGATGGGATACTGAATGAGATATATTTCTAGTCAATTTCTTTTTTACTCTGTCCCACTTTTCTCTTCTAAAATAGTTTCTCCTCCGTATCCCTGCCAAGCTCTAAAATCTAATTTCACTTTGGCCATTTGGCACGAGAAGACAGATTTGGCTCTGTGGGCCTTCTGGCAAGTGGTAACACACCATTTCTAAAGAAAAGGGACAGACTATCAATCCATGGAGGGAAAGTTATTACCTTGTGACACGCGAAGGAAACAATCATAATATTAGCATTTATGAGGTGCAACAGAGGAATTTACTTCTTCCACAGGAGACGTGGAACCTTCTTTCACGATCAGCAAGAATTTGTGATCAATGCTGCAGCTTTTTTCACTCTTCACAGTTATACCTGACAAAAGTTTCATACTCATTTTAAATACTTTAGTTTGCCTCTGGCTATTCACTTAAACTGCCAGCGTGGCCTGCAGTTACAAATCTTAACACTGACAGTTAACTTTGTAGAGAGAATCAGGGAGCTAACTGCTTTGTGTAAATGTCTTTAATAAAGATTTTTCGACTGGAAGCATTAATGGTGGAGGTCGACCCTCAATCAATATTATTTTGATAGCAATCATCAAAGGAGATCAAAGAAGTTTGCAGTTATTGATCTTAAAAAAGACAGGCCTATATTTTCGATCATTGAAAATTGACTTCATGCCTTAGCTGCATCTCAACCAAAATATAAAACACGTTGTATGTATTTGACATCAAGACATTTAATTTTTTTCTCACCAATCAGGCATGACATCATGATCGTTGACAGGTGAAGTGAATAACACCGATACATCAGGGAGCAAAATGAACATTTTGTTCTCATAGTTTATGTGTTAGAAGGAGGAAAAATACACAAGTGTAAGGATTCATTCAAGTTTCAAAAGGGTCAAACTGTGATGGCTAGATGACTGGGTCAGAGCAGCTCCAAAACTGCAGCTCTTGTGAGGTGTTCCCAGTCTGCAGCGGTCAGTATCTATCAAAAGTGGTCTAAGGAAGGACCCTGCCACACAGCAAAAATTATTCAAAAGTGGTTTGAGAAGCACAACAAGAAGTTTGAGGTGCTGACTCGGCCCCCAAATTTCCCAGATCTCAATCCAATCGAGCATCTGTGGGATATGCTGGAAAAACAAGTCTGATCCATGGAGGCCTTCACACCTTAAAGGATCTATTGCTAAACTCTTGGTGCCAGATGCCACAGCACACCTTCACAGCTCTAGCATCTGGTGTCCACACCACAACGTGTTACGGCTGTTTTGGCAGCAAAAAGGGGGACCAACACACTATTAGAGAGATGGTTATATTATCTGGATATAACACGTGTCTTAAAGCAAAAAAAAAGTGGTACAGAAGCAAAATATGTACACTTCTCCCAAAAAAAAATAAAAAAATCAATTTGGCTAATACTCCTGTCTCAATCATCTTTCATTCTTTCCCAGTGACACAGCTTGACTGCTAACATCTTGATGACTACATTACCCATCTGGTCCCCGTCTTTGTCAGCGACGTCAGCGACACTCATTTTTCACAACTGTCCCTCTTTATTATACAAATAACTGGCCATGTCATAATTGCTTAATCTAAATGGCTCTATTAAACTATGATTGATGAACAGAATTTACCTGATGTGATATTCTTTTATCAGTTCTTCCACCCAAGCTAATCACCTTATGTATTCCATTAGCTTCCTTTAAACACTGCCTCTAGCTTATTGAATTACTAATGCATTGCAGTACATCCAATTAATATTCAGAACAGCTCCTCAATGACTGCATTACTTCATGCAGAGCTGAAATTGTAATCTAAATGAAACTACAGTGACTAAATGCCTATTGAATCTCTGCAACAGTCTACTACTTTTATTGACAAACAATATAAGCAGTGAATAGAACTATACAATGAACAGTGTGACGGAAAAAAAAAGTTACACTGTGGCAAAAGTTACATTTTAACCTATACACTCTTAAAGGTACAGTCAGTTGATTTTTGAGTACATCTAACAGAAAATCTGTCTCCCAGTAAACTGATGCGTTCTCATAAATGAAAGAATTAAATGATTAAAAGTACTTAGGAGCTGGTGCTGGTCTGTGAAAGCTGCCATGTTGCCTAGCCATCTTGCATACATCGGCTTAGATGGACATCGCCGCCAAATCACAATTTTTTGTACGTGGAATTGAATACATTTACAGAAAAAAGGTGCACTTTAACATAAATGTGTCTCTAATGTTTATATCAGCTTAAGCCCAGCATTTGTAGACCATGTAGAAGCTATGCGAGGCCGATTCTGAAGTCAGGACATATGCAAAAAGTCATGTACAGAGAAAGGCATTCACCCCACACTTTCAATTTTCACAGAGCTGTCATGTAATCACAGCTGAAAAAACATGCAACAGAGGATGGGATTACTAGGACCTGGCTGCCTGTAGGGCAACTACAGCAACACAAGCAAATATAGAAAAAGTCTAATTTCTTCACTCTCAGCACTGCCCATGATGATAATGGTCAGACGTTACAGTCGCTGATATGAACCAGTATTTTAGTCTTTATAGTCAGAAAAGAAATTACGATAAAGTGTGAGCGAGCCTGCCTATTGCATGCAAGTTCTCATATGAGAGCCAGGTTTACGTCTCTTAGACTAATTTAGCAAAGCCGCTAGCATCTCAGAACAATGTTCCCGGAAAAGAAGATTATATGCTTTTAGCAATTTAACTTGATTGCATAACTCTTGGTTGTCAAACTTTGTGTGCCGTAACATGCGTTTAGTTCCTGCTTAGAGAAATACTGTGTTACTAATAGCTGCTAAATCCCTTCAGACCTGACAGAATGATAGAACACCCTTAAAGACAGTGTTGCAGCCATTTCCTTATCTAGCCTTGCACATCAACCCCAGTACAGAATAAATATCAATCATGTATAAGCTTACGTGTGCACATCAGTCCTATGGTAAAATTAAGATTCTGTTAACATGTCTCTGAATAATAGCTGGGGGAAATCATTTGAAAAAGTGCATGCTGAAAAATTCAAAAGGCAAAACTTTTAAAGTTGTTCTGCACTGCATGCTTCAAAGTTTGCTTTTATTGGCAGTCTTTCTAAACTTTGCCAAAGGCAAATAAAATGTGTGAGTCTCAAAAGCCCAGGAGTAAGAAAGAGATGTTAGCTTGAATCTAACAGATTTAACACTCGAGCAGGCTTGCACAGCAAGAACACATCTAAAGTGTTGAAAACAAGGTTAAGCAGGCCTTTACAAAATGTCAAAATGCCCTCATGTTGAAAGCCTGAATGTGTTAAAATATCGACAAATTTCAAGTAGGGTAGTGCAGTGTGTTTTGATTAATTCTGAGGAATTGATATCACATTATATAGTAATACAATGAAAAGCTGCTCAGGTACACTCAAAGGTATGTTTTAGCTTATAAGCAGTAAGACTCAAAGAAAAATTCAATGCTGGTATTTGATAGGAAGGGATTTTGAGAACAGTGATTATTATTTTATCTTTTTCTACTTTATGTTTGGTATGAACTTGTCAGTCCAGAGTACAATTTCCCCATGCAGCTTTAAAACACAAACCACACAGGCAGAGAAAGACGACGAACAGCTGAAACCTCAGCCTACGTAAAATGGCATGAGAGCAAGCTTGACTAAACAGTGAAACAATAGGTGGCCAGACTAAAGGCCTTCAAGCAGATCAAGTTAAAAGTCTTTGGGTAGATTAGAGGATAATAAATCTGAAATATAGATGCCATAACAACATGTGAGGTAACTAGATATGTATTCAATCGTCAGGCTCTTCCTTAGTTTATAAAGCAATTTTCATGGCAGATGAGTTTTCAATGTTAATTCTAATAAGGCTCATTTGAATGTTACATTGTGCGTATATTTTAACTGACCCTGTAAACATGATCGATAAATCTAATCACGCAGCTTGTTGTAATATAATTGGAGAAATAAGCTGTCAACTGGAGAGTTGACAATTGAATTCACTTAACTGTGCTTCAGTATAAAAACAAGCCACGTGTAGACCTGAGGTTTTCTAGCTGACCGTGCACTTTGGCTTTTCACAGTTTCCAGCAGAAATGTTGGAGCCATGCAATGAGGTGGTCATACTGCGTGGCACAGATGGAATAACAGGACGAACACTGTCCAGTTCCTGCTACTTCAGCTGATGGTGATAGTGTAGCAAGGCAACAGTTTATAAGGTGAGTTTACTTTCCATTGCCAGCATAAAATTCACTATTCACTAAGATTCACTATATTTAAATAGCATTAATTAGATGCCAGATTATTGTTTTCTTAGATTTGTATTCTACATTTCCCAGCTGTTTTTAGATTTGCAAAATGGCTAACGGGGACAGTAAGCTAATGACACATTTGTTGGCATTACCAAAAAATTCATATTGCCAGTGTTAAGGTCATACGGTGGATCAGCTTGCATACTGCTGGATTTATTAATCACTTGCTTTGGTTTACTTTCAGATGCAAAAATTTGCATGTTATACAAACAGAAACACAGAGTAGCCAAAATAACATTATCTTTGTGGGTATACCCTACTTGTCTACTTATGCATAAGCATAAATTACTCTTTGCATAAAAAAGAAGAATAAAAGGTCATGCGTCAGTCTTTGAACTGCTTTGGCTCCACCTACTCTTTGATTTTACATTGTGGCAGCCAAAAATTTGACAGCAACCTATTTATTGGTTAAGATGTGGACAAATCAATGTATCTGGGGAAAAATGTGACTTGTTAAAGGTAAACGAATAACAGTATGGCTCACAGAAATGAAACAAGTTTATTGATGATATCTAAAATAAACGCGATTAGTGGTTTCACTGTCTCTGCACATGATCCAGCTTTGAAATTCTGAGTGAATCATGCTATTCAGTTTGTTTCATATTTGTCAAGACTTAGCACGCAATACGTTCATTTTTTACTTGTGTGTACTAAACTATTCTATTACAGAATATCTAAGAAAAGACATGTTTGATTGGGAAATCGTTAGGAGATCAAGTAAGACTTTCTGCAGACAAAGAAAAGTGGGGAGCAGACTAACAACCCAAAACAAGCATTGAAGCAAAGAGATACAAGTCTCCACTTCTGGCCAGACTGGCCACATCTAAACTGATGTAGAGATTGATTTAGAAATTGGACTGAATTTGTAAGTAGAAGGATATTGAGGATATTAATAGCACCAGTATCTGGACAGGGCAAAGTTAAGATCACTAGATAAGAAATATTTAAGCTTTTCATTGATGAAAGGGAATGTGATTCTGTGCATGGGAAAATCTGTTTAAGATCTTGGCAACCTTGACTGGGGAGAGCCACGGCGGGCCATGAGGAATGATGACCTGTTCTCATGCAATGGCACATTCCTGCCATAACTAAGCTGGAACAGGCCTGGGATAACTATAGCAGGCAGCTTGGAGTAACAGCTTGGTGGAATTTATGGGAACCTACCACCCACTCCTCTTTGACCAGCCCAGTCCATCTAAATGAATCAAAGTGTCACTGGGACTTAAAGGTTCAAAAGCCAATCTGACGTCATTCAAGGTGAGGAAGAAAGATTTCACAACATGTGGCAAGTATACTGGGAATGCCAATTAATGGACTGATTTATTAGCTGATTTGTTTTTGTGTGAATTCTGGATTCTGTATGAATTTAACTGTGGTTGACAATTCCAACATAAATTAGGTGCCAAGAACTACAAACAAAAACAAGCAAAAAAAGACAAGATAATGAGTGACTCAAAAGAAAAAAACAAACAAACAGGTTTTGGGTTTGGTTATGGTTTTGTTATGAATTGTTTTGTTTTTTTACAGATTATTAATAATGATGACCTAAACTCGACAATTAAATTGTTTGACAATTACATTTTAAAAAAATTCTATCCCACTGTTCAATGGACAACACTTAGATAATATTAGGTAACAGGATATACTGTTATACTGTGTTTTAATATAAATGTGAAACAGCTTTTAACTTTTGAGTATGTGATTTATTTTTTTACTCAAATGTGCGAACAAATAGAGATGAACTGCTGTGCGCTAGAATTACATCTGCAGTTTCAAGTTTACTTTACGTTTTTAATATTGGCCCTCAAAGACTTTCATACTCACTCAATAATAGATAAAGAAATGGAGTAGAGAGCTGACCCATAGATCATTTAATATTAATGTTTCAGACATCTGTGAATCCCTTTGTGAAATTCATTTGTGCTCCCTTTTGTGCACTGATGGGAGCTCCAACAGCTGCCTGCTTCCAACGTCTACTTAGCGAGGTAGAGTAAGAGACTGAAAGAGAGGCAGGGAGGAGTGTGATGGGAATAAATGTTCTAGAGGCCTATTAATTTATTGATCTCTGTTGACCTCGTCTCCAGTGACATGGTGGACTTAAAGGACAGAGTAGCTTTAGCTTTTTCGCGTCCTCTTCCTCAATACATTTCCTGGAAGTTAGATCATTTTGGTAGCTTAATGGATTTAAACCTTATCAAGGACGACCTAATGGGAAAACTTGACATTGTTTACTTTGAAAGATGGTGGAAGGGCACTTTTAGTGAATATTGTTGAGTGGTAAGTCCGGAGTAAAAAAGTGCAAAATACATTCTAATCCATTTATCAGGAAACCTCACAGCGCGGAAATGAAACAATCAATAAGGCGAGCAACTTGAGAGCATCCACAACTTAGCCATTGGATCTATACATGTGTACTCCAAGCCAATGTAGATTCACTTTCAGAGTGCTCAGAAACTCCTCAGGGACTCAAAACTACACTTGGCCCCTGTTCACTAAAGGATAACAGAACATTCAAAGTATGAGCATGAACCCAAATCGTTTTTTCTCAAGTCAGCACTGATACCAGTCATGTCTTCACATGGAGACACTATATGCAAATTAACTTCATACAGATAAGCGTTATGCAATTGATAGGGCTGAGATTAATCTCACATAGTTAATTGACTTTCCAACCAAAAACAGGATCTAACTTCTTTCAATTTGTCTTATTTATATATTTCTAATGGGGTAGCTTGATTTGGGTTTATAATTTGGTTCTTAAAGCTTTTAATGTCTTTTTAATGAACCAATTCTTAACTGCTGCCAGAATAGGCATAAAAACAAAATACCTAACCTCTGGATAGCTGGTCTTGTTGTGGAAAAACTAAAGAATTTCAAAGATTACATCTATGGAGGGTTTGCATCAAGATGCCATTACAAGATCTGTATCACAATTCACCTGTGTTCACATCTTCCTCGAACATACTTTATACTTATATATACTTTTTTTCATTTCTTTAAACTTTTAAAATTTAAAAATTGAACATGTTTATATTTTTCATGCTCAGTTCTACTACTGAGCACTCTTTATTAATTGGAAATAAACATAATCTCCAGCAGCTCTGCTGACGCTCAGAGAATAATGAATCTGTAGAACTCCAGAAAAATCACGTTAGCATGCAATTCCCAGTTAACTCCTCTGCTACAGATAAACTAGCAAAAGCTGTCACTCTTTGGGGAACTAACAAAACTTTATAAGGAATATTATAGCTATAGAATTATGAACTGCTTCAGAGCAGTGAAGCCACCATCAAATAAAACATGTGTTTAAATAATTTTGAAATGACAAAGTCTGAAAAAGGAACGTGGTTACAGCTCAGCACTCCCACTGCATTTGTCCCCATTTGGTAACAATCATATAAATGGACCTTGACTTGTTGTGCCAAGTTTGTTTTTTGTTTTTTTATTGCACTCGTTGCACACACAAAGCTCTTGGAGATGAGAAATTGAGGCAAGTAAACCAGCAGGATGGAGTCAAAGTCAGATTGAGGGTGTTGTAGCTGATTTGTTTTACTTTTTGAAGTTCTGAATGAAAAATCAAAAAGATAATGAAATTACAAGAGTATACGCTGTACCTGCCTATTTTCAAAGGAATCTTTTTTAATTATATGTTGAATTGCTTAACACTGTCTTATGAATCATTAAATTGTTTGACAGAAAAAAAAAATATTATTTTTGCACCGACAAGATGATCCTGCTTTAGCTGTTAGTCAAAAATGTTGCATATTGTGTGCAGTGTGTCCTTAAAAATATGGACAAAAGAAGTGAGAGGCCTAAAGAGCCATTTACAGCAGACCTGAGAGATACATCTCATTATATACTGTATTTCCATGCAAGTTTCCATATGTTTCAATAAACCACTGAATCTATTTTTCCCAGCAAATTGACCAAGTGGTGACTCAAGACATGCATAGTACTGGAAATCTCTACTCTAAGGTTGTAATATCCCGCAGGCTTTACTGTTGCTATATATTCATGGATAATCATTATCGTACACAACCCCCCCATTTACCTCAAAAACTACTAATGAAGTTCCCCACAGGAAGTCAAGTGTGTGCCTCATTCAGATACTTCATTCAGTTTAATGGCCACATTATCAGCAAATCAGCATTTAGAAGATAATTATGTAAAATCCAAGCCTCTCAACTTTCACCTCCCTAAAGATTCTCTGATCCTCTGTAAGAATAGATGATTTGGGATCTACTGATGAGATCCTGTGAACACAGAGCCGTGAGTCGTGACTAGGCTAGACAGAGACAAAGGACTGTCAAGACATTTCAAAATGCACACTAATCTTGTGCGGAAAAAAATAAAATAAATTCAAAACAAATCATCCATTAAGACATGACACTATGGCAGGACATTTTAGATTCATTTACTATAAGAGCTGGAAAACAGTACTCCAATTTTCTAAAATCTGCCACCATTAAACAATGAAATACTCGGTTTCAAAAATAATAATGCAAAGAGAAAACTGAAGTGCTGTTGCAGTTAACAGAAGAATTTCTGCTTGTAAGACACACCAGACAATTTGTATCAAATGTGTCACAAAGCTGAGAAAAAAGGATATATACACATATATATATATATACACACACACATATATACACATACACACACACACACACATATACACACATACACACACACACACACACATACACACACACACACACACACACATATACACATATATACATATATACATATATATACATATATACACATATATACACATATATACACATATATACACATATATATGTATATATATATGTATATATGTATATATGTATATATGTATATATATGTATATATGTGTGAACAAGATCCGGGCTATAAACACCTACGCCCTGCCCGTGATCAGGTACCCTGCTGGGGTGATAAGCTG
>VOQK01020510.1:4937-20545 GCA_015052645.1 Benitochromis conjunctus
CAGTTAGATAAAAGATAAATAATTATTGTAGTTGTGAATAAGTCAGCGATGGGATATTGAACTGGTGTACAGTTGAGGAAAGTGGATGACTGGATGCAGGAGCTGTGCTTCAGTTATTGCCGAACTGAGACGAGACTGAAGCAGATACCAGTTTATTTGCAGATTCTAAAATATATTTTATTTTTTCAAATCTGTAAAGAAATAATCTGAGTCATTTGTTAAACTAATAAAACTTCCAAAACTGGAATACTTATTTCATTTCTTTGCCATTGCTTCTGGAGTTGGAGGCCAGAATCAGAATTAGTGAACAAGACCAGAATTGTTTTAGATGCTAATAAAATGTTTTGGTAGTTTGTTTATTGATCACATTGCTTTTCATATTTTAAAAAAGATAGATCTAAAAATAAACATTCCAATCATTTTCTTTTTTTAATACACAGAAAATAAGTTCCATAATAACTAAAGTGCTAAAGTGCAATGCTTTAAAGTGAGCACGACAGTGTCAAATGTAACTACATTAATGAATGAACATTACTAGCAGCTTTGTTTTTGCATTTAAATGGTTGGGAACCCAGGAGTTCTGAGTACGTTATCCATAATGTGCACTGCTTTAAAATGAAAATCATTGTGTCAAGCCTGAAAATTTGACTTGACAGTCTAGTTTACAAGCTTGCTGACTGGTGTTGATGGAACAGCACTTTGGCAGTGTAACATGTTGTTGGCTAAATGTAGTTTTGCTGATGGCTCAGTTGGTTGCTAGCGTGCCTGCCTCTAGGGCTACAGTTGTCATATATGCCTTTGTACAGTATGCTTTATATGTTTGTTGTGTATATCAGTGTAGGCATTGTTACGTGTTACGTGGTGCACCTTGAAGCTGTTTCAAAACTTTGTGTGTGTTTGTTTTTGGGAATTCTCTGTGAATCAGTCTGCCTTTTGTTTAATGGTATGGTGATGTGATCTGCTTTGACCATTCAGAAGAATAACATAATCATACTTGACACTTAAACACCATTCGCATACCCCTGTTCTCATGCACACACACACACTTATCTACTCGCTTGCTACACAGACACACACTCGCAATTCAGCGGTAATTTGTAGCAGTGTGTCAGCTACAATACAGATATTACCCTATGAAGGAACTCGGTAATGTAGAAATCTTTCCTATACACTTATAGTACACACACACACACACACCTCACACTCACACCTGTCATCTGTCGGTTTGTAAAGATCAAAACACCAAAAAAGACAGTCAAAAGGAATGCGGGTTTCCAAGCGCCAGGAGCAATTCACACACACACACACACGGGTGCCAGGAGCAAGGTGCTGTAGGGATGCTGGTGCTCCCTAGGTAGTTGTCTTATCTGATTATGGTAACGATGTAGAGAATAGCGGAGGAAAATGTTGCCTGGGGGAGGGAGGGACTGACAGAGGAAGAGAAATGGGGGAAGCGGGGATGTGGCTCAGTGTAGTTAAGTGATAGCTGTGAAGTCAGTCTACCACTGGATTCACCTTTCAGTGCTTTTTTTTTTAATTTGCAGTATATACAAATAAATGATAGTTGTCCATAGAAAAGCATCTGCACTACAGCTGTGGATGAAGAGTTCGGTACAATTAGTCTCACATAGACTGATCTGTGTACAAGAATAATTTGGTATGGCTTGTCTTTTGTTTTATTTTAAGTGTCACAATGTAAAACTTAATGAATTCTTAGTGTCATGGAGCTCTTTACTTAACTTTTGTGTAAATATATAATGTCAGTCTAGAGGTGGATGTACTGGGAAAATGAGCTTGTCTTCAAAATCTGGAAATTTATCTCGTGTACGATAAATTGTGTTTTTGTTTAACTGAGTTATCTCTGTTGCTTGTTGTAAATGCAGTGCTTCTGTGTTCAGTGTTAGGAAGTCTGCAAGTGTTATCTTTATATGATAAAATGTTGTTATACTGATGACACAGTTTTTAATTGCTCCTACTCAGACACAGGTTCTGTTCTAGCTTCAGAGTGCTTTCATGTTTTTCACCAATCTCTGCATGGTCTACAGCTTACGTTAAGTGAGAACAAAGTGAACTGAGTTTGGAAATTCAGGGAAGTGGCTTTTAAAACCCACTGAATTTGTTCTAAGTAAAGTCTTTCCTTTAAACCTCTCTTTAAAGAGCTTGTTAAAGAGCTAAAGCCTAAATGTGGGTCCTCCATGGAGAGGCTTTTCTCTGCTGCATTTCTGTTTATGATTGATAGAAATTAGGGCATTTTGTACATGAATGCATCATCTTGGGATCCAGAGAACATAAGCACTGTTTATCAAGGTGCAATAATTAGGAACACAAAGGCATTCAGTAATTACTCCACAGTGTATGCTTGGGTTGGTTGGCCTTATTTATGAATTGTCAGGTTCACCACCATATCTCTTTGAGTGTGTTTCATTTTTGTGGAAAGCTCTGTTGACACTGAGAGAATAAACTGCTCATCACACCTACAGATTCATATTGTGGTGAGCGATGGTGAGTGGTGGGACAGACAGTTCAGCTGACCAGTTTCAATATTGAATATTTGCACACAAAAAAAATTGATCTGATTCTGCCCTGATACTACCGATCTGTCCAAAGTGTACCCCACCTCTCGCCCTCCGAACCCCCCTCAACCCTGGTGAGGATAAGCGGAAGAGAATGAATGGATGGATCTGATTCTTTATGTAGTCATTAAAAGTAAATGCTTACAGAGAAAACAATGCATAGCAATTATTTAGCTTTTTATCCTTTTGGCCCGTAGCACCTTAGCCTTACTGGCTTTACTTGCATTGTTTTGGAAAGCCAGTTTATCCCATGCACAATGAATACCTTGAGTTTAAAAACTGAGTCAGTTTAAAAAAAAAATAATTTACAGCATCTGTAGGATGATTTGGGTTGCAAGAGAAAATTTTTTTTTTAACAATGCTTTTAGACAATTAACCTGCCTTAATGTGAACGCTAAATGAATGATTGAAGTTCATCAAACGTATGTCCCAGTGCAGGTGCAGTATTTACCCATGTACTGTAAGTCATGTAGGAAATTCAGTAGTAGGTGTTAGAGCATGAAGAAGAAGAATTGCGAGATAAATTGGATACCAATAATATTAAAATTATGATCTCTTGTCATACTTGGCATGGACAACCAGTCACACTAGAAACTTTCATTTCTTGCTATTAAATACATAGTAATATATGAAAGTAGAGGATGTACACATTGGCTCAACATACACCTATTAGCACACATGCTGATGCTCTTTTGGAGAGCCTCACCTATAAAAACAGAGGAAAAAAAAGTGGGAAAACTGACAAGTTAAGAAAATATGACAAGTCAGTATGTGTCTGGGTGTCATTCTAAGTTAAGGCCCAGTCAGGATTACAAGGACACACATACAGACACACATCTGTATCAGTGTATTTATTGCAGGGAGTGAGAACTAGTTGTTCCCATTGCTCTCCAATTTGTTCTAAGGACTGTGACAGCTCATCTGTTTCACTAATCTGCTCTTAGACACTTTGGCTGCTAAAACTTCTACTGCATGCCATAATGCCCTTAATGAATGTTTTCACGCACAATTAGACTCTGGCCTGTGCGTATGTGTGTATATGGACTGGTGTAGACTTGGCAGGGAACTACATAGTCTTTGCATCTCTCTTTGAAAACACCCACCTTCATTACCTCCACCAAGGAGGTTATGTTTTTGGTAGCATTTGCTTGCACGTCTCTCTGTCTGTAAGCACGATAGCATGAAAAATCTTAAATGAATTCTGATAAAACTTTGGTTCATGTAACAATCCATTAAAATTTGGCTTACATCCACCAAGGTCTTCAAGGTTAACTTAATTATGTATTGATCAAGAATTGATAGCCTTATAACTTGTGTGGTGTGTATTGTCAACATATAGAAAGTACTGTATAAAGATTTAAAGTATCATGTGACATGATACTTTAAAGTGCATTGTGCACTATATACATATATATACATTATATACATTACAATAACAAGCTATAACTTTTTAAATATACAGCAATATGAATACAGTATGAAAGTACATTTTTCCTGAATATGTTTTCTTTTGGAAAACACAATAAACTTGTGGTCAAAAGGCAAGTTTTGACATAAATCTACTACTGGCTTGGGGCAGTAAACAAACAAATTCTGGAAAAGTCGATCGACCAGATTAACATAAACACCCATGTGTTTAGCTGTGATGCTACCTGATTAGATAAAGTTGGTTCAGCTGTTTTGTTTATTGTTAAGTCAAATTTCTTGAAATCTGATTGGGGTTCTTAAGGAGATCAACACTGGAAGTGGCAATGTAGTGAGAAGAGACCAAAAAAAGTTAGTGCCATTCAGTGACTTAAATCATAGCTGGGCAAAATAACAAATTTCTTACCTTCGTGGTGAGGTGTTGAAGTGACTGCCAATAACATTACAGAAAACTGTCAGCTGGCATCAGACAGGATGGCAAATACATTTGAGGATAACCTACGCAGCCAGAGCCTGGAATGTCTGCTAGTAACCAGCTGTCAACTACAAAGCGATTTGAGATGAGTAAATCACTTCCTGTGGGGATGGTTGTTTAGTGCCATGGAAAACATACTTCATTTGTTGAAAGGAAGACATGATGAGGGTATACAGGTACAGTGAAGGAAGCCTTAAACCTTTGACCAACAAAAACTATATCAAAGAGGAATGGGGAACAGTTTCTGCTGGCCAGTTAGTCCATTTCCAAATTCTTGAAGTGTTGCTGACAGAAGATTTGATTTGACTCAGTGATGAGCATGCCTCTCTATAAACATTTGTGAAATATGGGTTGCTGACATCAAAATCAAAGTGCTATATATTTTTCAAAATGAACAGAATTTCTCCTTTTAAACATTTGATAGTACAGGACTTTGCACAACATCTGCTGTTTTTTAAAAAATGTGCTTTGTTTTTAAATGTGACTTAAATACATTTTCCTTTATAATATTAGTTAATATTATAACCTTAAAATAAATGTAGACATTAAAGTTTTTTTTAATTTTGTGTAAGAGGCCTTACATGTCATATAGATACAAGCAGATTCACCACACTCTGCCCAATATGCTTCTCCTGGTTTTGGTTTTGTCTCTGTACCACCTGGATGACAGAGAACGATAGAGATATGCACTGAAGGTTACTTTGTGTGTGTTTTTACTTTGCATATGCATACACTATGTG
The DNA here is from genome assembly GCA_015052645.1 of Benitochromis conjunctus. Lineage (NCBI taxonomy): Eukaryota > Metazoa > Chordata > Actinopteri > Cichliformes > Cichlidae > Benitochromis > Benitochromis conjunctus. The sequence goes on from VOQK01020510.1 coordinate 10,151, forward strand.
TACATGCAAGAGAGCATTTTATGCATCCTTTTGTATGCTCTCTGTATGTGTTTGTGTTCACCAGATTACATGCATTTATGTGTGCTTGCCTGTATGTGTGTGAAGGTGAGGCAAGGTTGTTATGCAGGGGTGAAGTGGACACCTCTATGGTAGCCCTCTGCCTGCTGGCACTGGAGGCAAAAGGGCACAAGACTGGCATCAATTACATAGAGAGAAGGCGAGAAAGGTGTGTGTGTGCATGCCCATTGTAGATTTTTTTTTTAGCCTAAAATTAATTAATTTATTGAACATCAGTGGTTTAACTTGGTGTGCAGTGTGGTCCAGCTTAGTAGTGAGAGCAAGGCATTAATAGAGACAGGGTTAGAGGTTTCACTCCCATTGGAGCTTGGAGATATGAGTGCTAAAAATGCAGCCAGCTAGGGTTCTGCAAGGTGTTTTAGAGAAAAATAATTAGAAAGTTTTCAACCTTGTTAGAGCAAAACGAGCTGCTTGTTTAAATCGGTTTTACTAAATTCAGGTTTACAGTATAGCGCCAAATCACAACAATATTCAAAGTATTCTTTACTGTAAGGTAAAGACCCTATAGTATTCTGGAGAAAACCCAAATAATCAAGCAACCCCATATTAGCAAGCACTTTGCAATGGTGAGAAGGAAAAACTCCCTTTTAACAGGTAGAATCGTCCAGCAGAACGAGGCTCAGAGAGGGGCAGCTATTTGCTATGATTATCTTCAACTTTCTTACATTTTAGTGTGGCTCTGTATGTGCGCTCTTGCACCATCATCTAGGTGTCACCACTAGCAGGGAGAGGAAGCAGTTGGTAGTGGTTTATTCCTAGTGAGAGAAAATGTGTTAGGGAAACCACAAGCACAACGTGGCCCAAAACTAACCTGGTCACAAGTCACTGGTGCATCCATGCATTATCGGCGAAAACAAGTATATCTTCTTTATTTAGTCTCTAACTGAGCTAAATATAAACTATCAAGAATTTATGAATTTCTTGTTTTAAAGTTTTGATGAGACAAGAAAAAACTACATTGAACAGACTATTTTGAGGAAAAAATGTCTTTGATTTGTCTCATTTCAGCGTGTCTCTGTTTTTACACAGTAAATTCTCACTATGTTCTCGTGAATGTTTTTTTGTTAAAGGGACCCACTTTGCTTTTTGCTCTGAGAGAAAAAGTCTGAGACTTATGGTCTTTATTAAAAGGTTGGTGTGTCATCCTCTCTCTCTTTTTTCCTCGGTGTTTTTTTTTAATTTTTTTACCAGAAGATAATTTTCTTTTCTTCCCTTTCTCATTCTCTCTCACTACCTCATCTATCTCTCATTCTCTCCCCCTTTCATTGTCTTCCCTCTCCACCTTCTTTGCCCTTCCCTCTTTCCCTCTCATTTTACTCACACACAGTCTCTCCCTCTCTCACTCTCCATCTCCCTGGGGACAATTTTCTTTTCTTAAATAAACTGTCATAGCTAGTGTTAAAATATGGGCCTTACATGGGGTGAGCGCGGCAAGGCAAAGGCATGGGGCCCTGGGATGGTATAAAACATGGATAATATGCTGTGAGAGGTAATTGTATCTTTTAGCGCTGAGATGAGTAGAACAAATGTGTCTCTTCCCCATCCTTTCTCTCTCTCTCTTTTCCTTCTCTCCTTCTTTTCCTATCTCTTCCTTTACACACTTCAGCCGTGCTAATATGATAGAGAGAATATTGGCCGTACATCAGAGCTGCTAACAGTTCATAGTGAGTAAGGACAAGTATAGAGGAGGGAGATGGGACTAAAGAGGGTGGGAGAGGATTGGAGAGTGAATAACAAGGAGAGGGAGGGTGATAACAGAAGAGACGGGCTGAGAGAAATGGAGAGAGGAAAGGTGAAAATGTGCCTGAAGATGCAAAAGTGACATGCTGATGACACATAAAGTCAAAATCCACTTACTGATTTCACTTTGCTTGTTTTGCTTGTGAAGGGTGAGAACAAGGAAAGCTTGGAATATGGAATTAATCTGTTTCCAAAATATTAGGTTAAGAAAGAGATCTGAGAGCATCTAAGCACACAACACCAGGACAAGGCCTTGGTCCCTTTGGTTCAAATGAAAACATGAACAACTACTGTCTTAAGCTTAATTGTAAGTTAGCCAGCTGGATCCAATCAAGTAATCAGATTTTGATTAAGTGAGCTCTTAGGAGCTCTCGCTTCTTCAGAGAGACACCTCTGGCTGCTATCTCCATATAATATATAGAATCAATACATTTTCATGGTAATGTGAAAACATTACTCTGAATTTGACAATTAAGTCTGGTGGTGGAGGAGGATGATGACGGGCAAATCATCATCATCAAAAAAAACACCTTTGGTGGGTTTTTTCCAATTTCGTCTTCTTCTAACTCGTCTTTGTTGACATGACCTGGCTGCTTTTTCTCTTGGTGCCCCTAATCTTTTCTCTTTTCTTTTTAATTCATGTCTTTTACATGATGCTCAACTATAGAATTTTGACAGCACCCAAGCATTAAGTTATATTGAACTTGATTCTGTTTAACTGATGGTGACTCAAAGTCATCATTAATAGTTTTTAATTGTTTAAAAACTATTACTATTACTATTTAAATTGTTTTAAATAAGACTGAGCTATAAATAGTAGTAGTTATATTTTTTTCCTTTTATATGACATTTGATAGCATTCAGAAACAACATGAGGAGAGAGGGAACTGACTTTAATCGCAGTATTTTATGCAAAACATCTTCTGGGACTCCTGCTTTTGCAACCATATTACATGTGCTCTAATCATTCCCAGTGCTCTTCCATAGTCACTCCAGTTTATTTTATTCTTTGTCATTTCAGTTACTTATTCCTTCCTTCCTTCCTTCCTTCCTTTTTTCCTTCTTAATATGAAGATCATTTTGCCACATACATCACCTTCCTGATCTGGCTTTATATACTTTACAAAGTATCTCCTTTTATGTGTCACTTATTCTCACCCGCTACGTTTCTTCAGTCAACAACAGTATTGTTCTTTCATTCACTAAACTCTTCACTCCAAACTCATAATATCTCTTGTTATTTCTCTTTTTCTCATTTTGTTTTTTTATGTCATTCTCGCTGTCTTTATTCTCTATGCCTCTGTCTTTATCCTCCCATTGACAGCTTCACTGGCTGTGGAATGAGGTGTGTTATCAGTGAGTGGCATGTCAGTCAGTCACAGGGCAACATAGCCCAGAGGAGAGATGTAGGGGGAAGAGAGCCTGGTGAAGTAGGATGTGTGGGGGCTGTGGCAGGGAGTCAGGGATTAGAAGAGGTAGAAAGAAGAGGAGGAGACAGTGAAGCATAAGCTAAGCAACATGATTGGATTGTCCAAGAAACAAAAAGAAAAGCCAGGACAGTATAATTCAGGTGAGCAGGGTGGGGAGATCTGGGTAAAAAAGTACAGATTTAAGGTATATAAAATAATGAGAGCAAAAGAGCTGATGGGAGGGAGTGCAAAATGTGGGAGAGCGGTGAGGTAGGATTCTGTGTGAGAAAGGTCAAACAGTGACAGTGCAGTGTATATAAACTAGTGTCTGTGGAAAAACTTGCATTCAAACACACATGTACTCATATGTACTGTCACGCTAAGCTCTGCATAAAGCTTAGAGTTCCTCTAGCTGTTAATAAAATAATCTGACAGCAGTAAAATAGATTTCTCTCTTAACATACTTTCTTTTATAAATTGTCATACTTGTGTTTTTATGCCATGCTCCCTACTTTTGACCCCAAGCACTTATTTTTAGGGTTGTTAGCATCAAATACAAGTTCTTTTTTATAATAACAAATATTTATATATATGCTCACAACAGCAGTCGCTTCAAGGCGCTTTATATTGTAAGGTAGACCCTGCAATAATACATACAGAGAAAAACCCAAAAATCATATGACCCCCTATGAGCAAGCATTTTGGTGACAGTGGGAAGGAAAAACTCCCTTTTAACAGGAAGAAACCGGTTGGGGTGAGAGAAGGAAGACAGGATAAAAGACATAAGTCTTTTGTCCCGTCTTCCTTTATTTAAAAGACCCAGACTCTCAACGATAGGCCGAGCCTTTCACCAATCATTTTTACAAGAGCGATTTATTTATTTGCCCATGAGTAAGTTTGCTAATAATGAAGCAAACAGAAGCAGTCAACAGAAAAAATAATAGCGCTGTTTTAATGGCGCCCCCTTCCAGCTGCAAAAAAATTTACTCTTCCCAGAGTGCGCCCAAATGCAGCAATTCATTTACTCAAACTCATAACAGAAGAAAGAAGGGCAGTAGCCTATGTTCAGAAAAAAACTAAAACATTTTCTTTAAATAAAGAAAATGTATTTCTTTAAAAAAACACAATGGTGGGGAGGGAAACAAAGAGAAACTGGCTTCTTTTTTCCACTTTAACCGTGTTTACAGGCCGTTCCATTGTTTATCTGTCTTACAAACTCAACCAAACAACAAATACAGAATTAAACAAAAAGTAAGTTAAAAATCAAAATGTGTCTTCCAGCGACCATAAAAATAAGTCTTTTGTGTAATTTGGCACATCCAAAATAAATAAGTAATCCAAAAACTAGATATATTAATACTGAAACAAACAAGAAAAGAAAGTAAAATATTCCCTCCATACAAAACGTATATAAATTCTAAACGCGCAAATCAGTCCGTGCATGACTACATTGCTCCGCCCATCAAAACATCACCTGCGCGAGTATATATTGCCTATCGTTATTTATTGGACTGACGAATGTCGGTTGGAAAAATTTTACATATCGCCCAACCTTACTCTCTGTATCCGATTACCAAGACTATGTGAAGTACCCTCTGAAGGTCTACTAAAAGATGTGAATGCAGCAATACCGAAAATTCCTACTGCAACCATCACCAAAACCAACCAGCTGATCTATGCCACAGCAGCAGTGATCACGCAGATGCTTGGCTGCAAGATGAATAGCCACAAGGAGCAGTGCCCTACAAGAAGAAGGAGACTAGAGGCCAAGGTAGCACAGAGGGAAATTAGACAACTATCTGAGCTACAGAAAGGTGCGATGAAGAAGGTGCCTAAGAAGTACAGTAAGCTGTCCATACCTGAGGCCTTGGAAATTGCCAAGCAAAGACTCACAGCCTTGGCCAGCCAATTGAAGAGGTATACCAAAGAGATAGAAGGCAGGAGAACAAACCAGCTTGAGAACAGCCCCGCCAAGGCTGGAGATGGAGTAATACTAGACGAGCATCTGGAAAAAGTACGCAACACATAACTGCAATGCTCAGTTCTAGCTAGTGGAGCTGGCTACAGATACCGACTATGGAATGGAGCAACTGTCAACCACCTCCTCTATATGGATACCATCAAGCAGTATGCCATAAGGGAATAAGACATCAATTCACTCATCCACACCACTAGGATATCATTTGGACTGGAGAAGTGTAGTTGGATGGTAACAAAGAGAGGGAAGGCAGTCAGAACCAAGGGGGTTGAACTACCACAAGGGAACATTGCAGACATCAAGGACAGCTATAAGTACCTGAAAATCCCACAGGCAAATAGGAATGAAGAAGAAGCCACTAGGAAACCCACAACCACCAAATACTTGTAGAGGGTCAGGCAAGTCCTGAGGAGTCAGCTTAATGGGAAGAACAAGATCTACACCCTGATCAGATACCCTGCTCTGATAATAAGTTGACAACAGGGGGCAATAGAAGCCACCGACATCAAGACAAAAAAAGCTCCTGACCATGCATGGAGGGTATAGCTCTAAATCTAGCACCCTAAGACTGTACGCTAAGCAAAAGGAGGGAGGTCGAGGATTGGTGAGTGTCAAAACCACTCAACCTTCAGAGACAATATGTCTTGTTCCTCTGAGACCTCAGTCATCCAATCCAGTGACACCAAAATAGCAGAATAGGCTTTTTGGCATTGGCAGAGAAGATTTGACAAGTTTTTTTTTTTTGTTTGTTTTTTTTTACTCAACTCTGCTGCTCAGTGCACAAATGCACTTTTCTTACAAATGTGGCACAATTTAAGGGAAAAATAAAAAGGCTTTCAAGTGGTAACAACCACTGTGATAACAACAAAGAATGACAAAATATCATATTAAATATAGAATATGTGCAGTATATATATTTCAGAGGGACATGTTTGTATACATTGCTGATAATTTAACATTTAAACAGGGGTTTGAAACTTTTTTTTTAATCATGCTTCCCGTCCCCACCCCCCTGCAGAAGTTGAACCATTCCAGCAGGGGTGCACACAGTCTGATATGTTACTAATTAATTCAAATAACAAAGAAAGAAATAGCAGGTTAAACAGGTACTATCATTTGAATGCATGTGGATGTGATGTACTGAATATTTTATAACTGACTTTAAAAAAAAATAACTTTTTCTTCTGATCCTTATGTTCGATATTGTTTAAAGGTATTATATTGATATAAAATGAGAATTATTTACAATGGGTAATGTTTTTATATGACCAGAATAGCAACTTTGAGATGCTTTTTATTACTGTTTTCTTAACTGCCTTTACTTTTGTGGCCCACAGCTACGAATTTAGCTTAGGAGAAACACTGCTGTCCACACTGTGTACTGACCCATGGCTTGGCAGGAGTGTGAAAATCGAGAAGAGCTTTAGTCAAAATGCCAGTATACAGATCACTAAAAGCTTTCCACTCATGGTGTTTCTGGGCTTTTAGAAAGGCTTAGGTGGTACTGTTGCCAGTGGGGTGAGTTTTGCACCATGAAAGGGCGTTTAAAACTCCCAAAGAAAAAAATACATAAATATCACAGTTAAAAGAAACTATTTAATAAATGTTAATTATGAAAGTCAGATTAAAGAGCTATAGAACTCTTTAATATATATTTTTGTGGTGACATAGTACTTGGAAATCCTTTAAGGCCATCAGTTTTATCACTGCAGCGAAAATGGAGATAGTACGATGTAAAGTAAGAATACATAAAGAAAAAGTGCTGTTTCTGTTTTATTATAGTGTAATTTTTATCTAACATTGACTGTGGCGTTTTCATAAATGTAGCAGGAGAAGTAGTTTTCACACTGAAGGCATACAGGCCAGAAACTAATGACGTTTCTGCAGCCATGAGTAGTGGCATGGACCACAGTTGGTGCAGAGTTTAAGTTTTAATATTCAGTTTAGTTCAGGATTGAAACTTGTTGAACTCATATATCTTTAACAATTTTAGCTTTGATCTTAATGTGGCAGTTTGAGTTTGCAGGATAGAAATTTTTTTTTAAAATCCCGTAGTTATCTTTACAACCAGTCTTTGTAATCATTTTACAATTAATTCATTGTTATAGTCGAAACATTGATTATTCGCTTTGTTGAATAAATTGTTATACAGTATAACCCTGGGACATTCAGTTACAGTATGGTGCCAAATCAGGCAATTGCTATTCTTGTAAACACATAATTAACTAAAAATAGTGACTGCTACGCTTGGATTACACTTTATGGATATGCAAGTAGTGACAAAGAGGACAGGTAGAGTTTCAAATACATCTTTCTTCTGAACACAGTCCAAATGAGACTAATTATCAACACAAGAATTCAAGAAGTCCTTTTTCTGTTTACCTCGTATGCTGAAAGAACTCTGAAGTTACACTGGCTAAAAGAGACGAAGAGAGGTGGAGGAAAGGATGAGGTAAAAATACAGATGGGCAGGGAAAAGGAAAAAATGAGAAAAAGTGTTTGTGAAAGCTAACAAAGGGGAGTTGGCTGTGTTTCAAAAGGGCGCATGGCGGCTAAGGAGGATGAAGCGCTTCAGGATTCATTTACATCAGGCCTGACAACTGCCTCACATCATCCCAAGAGCAACACAGCTCTGGCTTAGAGATTCCTAAAGAGGGTCCTTCTTCTAGCTTCCTCTCTTACAGCCACGCGCTGACTTTTCTTTCTCTTCCCCCTGTCTCTTTTTTTCCCTCTTTTCTTTTTTTCACTCCCTTACTCTCCTGCACTCTCTCTTGTGCTCTCATGCGTTTGCCAGTCTTCAATCAGCTATCATGAAAGTGTCTGTCTGGGTGTCTTAACTATCCTCTGAGAGGCAGACACTTGTCTGGGCCTGCCTTCATCCCCTAAAGGCGTTTTTTGACTTGGACTTATTTCTCTCCTCACACCTTTTCAACTTCCCTAAAGAGCTGACAACAAGTGAGAACGACGGGGCAAGATAAACATGAGGGGAAGAGACAGGAAGGGAGATGAGAGGAGGAAGTCATCAAGTGAGAGAGAAGAGAAAGTAAAAATGGTTTTGGAAAAAAGGGTAGAAAATGGAGAAAATGAAAATGAGGTGAGGTGACTGAAAAACTGAAAAAAAGGTGAAGGAACCAAATGACCTTATGAAGAGGAGAAAGGACAAAGCAAGGAGGACCAGAGTGGAAGAGACGAGAAAGATGAAACAGGAGAAGGAGGGCTCTAGTAAGACAGAGACAGTCACGTTTATCAGTGGTCCCACAGTGTGTTTCCCAAACACAGGATTTGGAGATTGCAGTAAAGGGAGAAAGTGGGACAGGACACATTAAAGTTTTTTTTGGTGAGTGGGAGAAGAGCGGTGGGTGTGAGTGTGAAAGAAGGGGAGGGTGAGGGTCTCTCTTTTGGAAGTATCTTTCTTTTGGCCTGGGTTTGATGTGAAAGGGAACTGGTCCTGCTTTGACGGTGTTGTCTGCTGTGCAGTTTTTAATATTCATGCAGCAGATCAGGAAAGGAGAGGGGAAAGGAGTGGAGAGGAGATTTTTGGTCAAACAGAAAGCTAATTTGCAGCTGAGGCAGTTTAGCCTGAGGCACTTTCTGCTACTGGGGAAATGAGCTGGAAGATTAGCCGTATGTATAATTCACACACACGTAGTCACACACACACGCATAGATATGCACTGATGGTGTTTGCACACACTTTTGCACAAAGATGCACAGGCGAACACAGAGCAGCTGCCGCTTTCTAAGATGCTGTGTGTTACAGTAGTAACCCGCTGCTAGGTCTGTATAGCTGCATATGCCCTTCTGGTCACTCTCTTAATGCCGTCTGCAGTGAAACTTTCACTTATAATGTGATCACTTTTGCACTGTCCTATAAAGCTTGGTGTAAAATATACATAGACATTATTTTAAGACATCAGTCAGTTTTCTTTTCTCAATCAAATCCTCAAGCTACTCTGAAAAGTATATTGACGTGAAGAAATATAATGCAATTTGGCCTTTGAAGTTACTTTTTTGTTAGGAAGGATTTGTTTGTTGTTGCGTGCAAAGTTAAAATACGTTCTTTAAAAAGCAAAAAAAACATTTAATATGAAGGCAATATGAGCAGAGAGTACAAACATGCTGAGGGATTGGCTGTGTTAGTTCAGTGAGAGAGTTATTTGTAAAGAAAATAATTTTCACTAGCAGTCAAGAACTAATGTGTACACTTATGTCTGCATTTTTATTTTGTTAAATACAAAAAAGATTATAGCAGAAGTGCTGCCACGTGTCTGGCCAGAAAGAGAGTACCAATTTGTTTATTTGGTAGTTCAATGAAAGGCTTCAGTTAGTTAACCTGCTAGGACCTGGCGTCCACATAAGTGGACATCACATTTTGGGTTGTCTAGACCACAATACTAAATTTTACACACATAGGTGTAAACACATTCCCACGTTTGAAAAAGCAGTTTTGTAGTGAAATGTTTTGTGTTTCATGCCACGTTCAGAAATCTTTTACTTTTTTACTTTGTTGCAGATATACATCTTCCTGCAGCTGTTAGCAGCACTTCAAATGAGCGATATTGCTCAAAGGGGCACGATTGTTGTTTCTCATTTTGTTTCTGTACTCAGGAAAAATGCTGCTGTGTTCAGACACCAAATAAAGAGTTTTGCACATCATTACTCATTTGTGACTTTATGGTGTTCTAGCGACATTTAAAACAAATGTTCTCATGTGTGGATATCATTTTTCTCAGAAACTACATCAGATAAAAAGATAATTCTTTGTTTTTACATTCATCAGGTCCCAATCAGCCTAAATAGCAAAGTGGAATTAAAAATGCATGCCGTGAAAGAGTTTGGGTCTTAGGAGGTTAACAGTGGGGGAAAAATGCGTTCACATTTGCAGTTTTGTCTTGTTATACAACAATTTAAATTAAAATAAACAAAACACTACATTTTCGGAAATATTTGTGGTTGGTTTTTTTGGGGGGGTTTTTTGTTTGGGTTTTTTTGTACTACTTGAACAATAAAGTTGCCCTCACATGAGATGACAGTGCCAGCAGTGTCCCACAGCTTATTTATGTTTGAGACCCCTGATATTCACAGTTCACTGTATAGAGCTGTAAACATAAAAGGTAAATACAAAGACTGATTTTATTCTGCTTATGTTTCTCCCTTTGATGGAAATTCCAGATCCATGACAGACATGCA
>VOQK01020511.1:8845-20589 GCA_015052645.1 Benitochromis conjunctus
GTTGGCAGTTTTCCTTGGGAGAAGGTGCGGGACTTCCATAAGGCTGTCCTCCAGGAGATCCAGGCTGGAAGACGACAGTGGAGTGATGGCTTCGAGGACATCAAATTTCACTTCTTTGGTGAATCAAAGCCATGCCACTATTCATTATCATCATCATCATTGCTGCCAGATTCCAAATTAGTACCCAAGGTTATAGTTCAAAGTGCTACTCAAGATGAGCGCTGCAGTGACACAGACTTCTCCTGCTTCCACAACGAAGACATTTGTAAATATATCGACCGCAGTTTTGCTTTCTGGAAAGAGAAGGAGGCAGAGCTGTTTGACTTTGAACATTAAGTCTTCCCGTTAAACATGACGCTTTTGCACAAATTGATGTTGGTGTGTTTGTTTTGTTGAACTAATAAAGTTCCATAAGGAATGCACTGTAGCAGTATTAAAAGGTGTAGCTGATCAAAAGATGTTGTTATTGTGTAGCTAGAAAATAATGTAAAAAATGTGATTTCCCATTTTGTTACACTGACAAAGTGACAGAAAACATTTTGTACAGTTTAGGTACTGTCTTCAGTTTACATAATTTAAGGGTTATTGCAATTTGATTGTGCTCTGTTGCTATTTAAAAGGACAGTCCAGTAAAAATACATATCAAAAGCAGTTTGATGATCATGTTAAATATGTCCCAGTACATGAAAACAGCTGCCTAATACGTTCTGTGGCTGTCTAAAGTGACAGCATCTGCCATTAACAACACCCACTGTGTAAAAATTGGCCCCTGTGTTAGAAACCAGAATGTGCTGAGTTTGAAAGACAGAGAGGATCTAATAAAAAATGTAGATGCAAACGATGCATGCGCCTCGCAAACCGCAGTTATGTAAAAATGGAAGTGCATCTCCTGTCAGTTCTAAGATTTTATGTATCGAGACTTAATAGAGAAATGCAAAACATGGCACATAACACTTTGAAAATTAAGCCATGATGCAGAAGAAGTGTAGTACACTATCACCATCGTCAGTGGAGCTAAGAGGTTAAGTAACAGTCACGTGCTACTAATGAAATACATTTAATTAACTGATAATCAGCCAGTGTGAGCGCCTCTATAAAAGCAGAAGATTTGGCAGTATGCTGCTCTGGTGCATTGATGTGTTTGTTATTACAATGCAAAGGAGGAATGACATAAGCAGTGACCTTAGAATAGCAACTGTTGCTGCCAATCAATCTGGGAAGTGTTATAAGGCCATTTCCAAACAGCCAATCTTCTGACTAGTTGATATTCGAGAAAATACAACCCAAGGTCAAACTGCAGAAAGGGTTACCAAGAGAAGGCCTCTCCTTAAAAAGAACATGGCCGCATGGATTAGGTTTGCAGAGTTGTATTGGGAACAATAATCTTAGGACCGATGAGTCCCAAAGTGAAGATGTTTGTCCATAATGCCCAGCACCACGTTTGGCAAAAACCAAACACAGCATAGTAACGCAAACATCTGGCTTGTCTCATAGCCACAACTCACGGGCACCTTGCAGGGATTGAGCTGAATCCTCTGTGTGCCTCTGTATCAGCCAGCTGTGTCAGCCATTTCTCTGAGAGCTAAAATTTGACTAAAACTGGAGTCACGCAACAGGACAATGATCCCAAGCACAGCAGCAAATCTGCAACAGAATGGCTGAAAAAGAAAAGAATCAAGATGTTGCAATGGCTAAATTAAAGTCCAAGCCTCAACCTGATTGAAAGGTTGTGTGTTGGGACCTTAAAAGAGCTGTGAATAAATGAATAGCTGTAAAATGCAATGAAATGCAGTAATGTAGTCATTAATGTGGACGAGTGGACCAAAATCCCCCCCACAGCGATGTCATACAGAAAACAAGCACTTCAACTTGTTGCTGCTAAAGGTGGTTCAGCTACTTACTGAATCATAAGCTTGACTCAGTTTTTCACATACTGTTTTTTCAACATTTAGACTTTTTTTTATTAAATAAACAATAACACCCTGAAATATCCCCAGTGTTCTTGTTCATCTCAGTTTTAAGACCTGATGAGGACCAGATAACGTTTTAGTTATGTCTTGATAGGTAAAACCTTAAAAATGACAGACGCTGGACTTTCTGTTTACCATGAATTTATGTGCAGAGGTGATGCTATAGTCAGAGTGCCCCTAACACATTTTACATTAGCTATTCAGCTTTTAATCTGAGGTGATTTTTTATTAATTTGGATGGAATATGTCAAAGGTACAATGATGGAAAACCCCTATAAATCTAAAGTAACAGTATCCTCATATTGTTTAGGGCAGGAGTCTCCATGGACCACACTGTGTTAAATATGGAGCTGCAGGGCAGGAGGAAGGCCTCAGAGAAGATCCATGGATGTAGTAATGAAGGACACACAGAGTGTTGGTGTGACAGAAGAGGGTGCTAAGGATAGGGTTAAATGGGTGGCAGAAGATCTGTTGTGATGAAGGGAGCAGTGGAAAGACGAACAGAGAAACCGTACTACGATATACATGTATAAATACTTACTTAAATGTATAGCATTTATTATTTTATAATAGAGGAACATGGTAAGAAAAAACAATTTAATCTAAAATCTAAAGTCTCATATAATAAAATACACAAAATGTGTAAAGTTTACTGTCATAAATGACAACAGACTATCATTCATACCAACATCCCATTTTAGGAAATGATACTGAATATACCTTAAAGTTACATTTAAGTGTTTTATATGGCTGGTGAATAAATAAAAATTACAATATTTATTAAATAAATATATTTTTTAAATCGTCTCTTAGGAGTTCCTCTTATTTACCTTAAACTAAAAATCGTGGACGTTTTTAATTAGTTTATGTAAAAAAAAAAACAACAACCCCCAAAACATAGTACAGCTTCAGGCCCAATAGAAAGGTGAGGGACTGAGATAGGTGAGGTCGCGCAGGCGCAGAAGCTCCCTAAATTGACAGGAGGATGCTGAGCTGCATTCCCATCATTCTGTGAGGAGAGGAGGATCCCCCTGCGCAGGCACAGCGGACGAGACACCGAGCGATAAGAACATATAAAAATAATCCAAGTCGAGCTGTTTATCTGCCACCATGTCCGCTGGAGGCGACCTGGGGAACCCCCTGAGGAAATTTAAACTCGTGTTTTTGGGAGAGCAGAGCGGTGAGTCAGAGCTCGGGCGGGTTTGGGTCATCCTTATCAAACATGCGCATATATCGAGGGCCATGTATGTAATAATTTTGGGAAGTTTAAAGTGAATCCAGAAGATGTTTCTAGTAGCTTTGCTGTATTAGACGCCCATGTTGCCCCTGGCATAATTTGTAGCTGTGGAAATTTTGAATAACCGATTAAGTAAAAGAAAGAGAAATGGCCCGGATATAAACCCAGATTCTTGTATATCACCTAGAGGGTTATTTTGTTGTTGTTTTTTTACTTGCCGCAAAGTGCCATCATTGGAAGCAGGCGCTGTGAATTGTGGTGTTTTGATGTGCTGCAGTGACCAACAAATATGCCCAGCCTTTTCCAGATAACGGTGTATTTCCCCATGCATCGCTTATTTATGACACAAACGACCCTTTATTGTGTTATATGACAGCGTTTAACATTTCCCCACCACTCGATTGCTGTTTTTTTTTAAAGAAGAAGAAGATAATAAGCGGTCCCCCATGTGTCAGTTCGGGACACACCCTAGGCTGGCGATGTCTGTAGCATCTCTAAACCTCGCGGTCTCCGATTCGGTCCCATAAATAATCAAATAAAAAAACAAAACAAAACGAGAGCTTGACAGCGCCACGATTTTATACCAGGGCTATTTAATTCAATAATCCATGTATTCAGGGTGTGATCGGCTGTGTGTGTGCGTTGATGTGATGGCACAAATTCAGGAGGAGCGGATCGATAATGGTTTAGCGCTGTAAAGCTGGCCGAATACGTGTTCAGACATCAGACATCCAGAGTGGCAGCAGAAGAGCCCTTATCCCATTAAAAACACCAGCAAAGACTAGAAAAACACATAATTAGGCCTAATATGACAGCAGCCTGGCCTGTTTGTGTCTTACATTGTGATGCTTCAGTGTGTGTCTGTGTGTGTGTGCTGCATGTTTAAGACAGAGCTGTGTGTCGACTGAAAAAAAAAAACCCTCGCGATGTGTTTGCGTGGCCTGTACTGCAATGTTGCTGTCCACGGTGCTGAAAGGAGGCCTGGTGTGGCCACTGCCCATCGCTGGCTTCAGGAGTACTGCTGTCTGCGTACTGTGCATGAGGCCCTTCTGGAAAGAAAAAAAAAAAAAAAAGTCCTGTCCTCGCTCATGTACGGATCTGATGTAAAATGGTGCTGCTGGGAGGGATGTAAATAAAAATGGAGATCACTAGGCTCACCTTGATCCTCTGAGATCAAGTCTCCTTCTGCATCAGTCCAGTGAGCATTAAGAGCCGGTCTTTTTATTACAGTGGTCACATTTCTGGACACAGTTTGTGTTTTCGTTGCAGTCACCTCTCACATTATTTCAAGGATAAAAGATGGATGGGAGGGGGAAGACTAAATTGTTCACCTTTGGTTGTATGGTAATACTATAGCACTGAGTACTGACAGAAATACACAAAAAAAGAAAGGAAAATGCAAAGGAGAGAGAGAACGAGAAGGAAATGCATAAATGAAGACTAAATGGGAAAACACATAAACGATTAGCACAAAACATACAGACATTTCACAAAAAATGACATCGCAACATTACTTTGGGGTTTTGGTTCTTATCCTTGAAGCGCAATAACATTTTAATTTCACTTTAATTATTTGCATTGTTTAGAGGCATGCATTTCAAACATTGTAGTGTTTCTATGAAGAGGAACATTTGCACATTTGATAACAGGAAATCTAAGATAACAGATTCTTCTTGCTTACTTTGAACTGAAATCCATTTTGCTGCTTTCATTTTGAGCTATTCATTGATTCATAATCACATATTTTTGGTGAATTACCGGGCAGATTTTGTTCCAGTGAGTCATGGATTTTTTCTCCCTGCTCCTTCATTTCTTTTCATTTTTACTGGCTTGATAGCTAGCACTGGTTAAATATTCATATATAACTGTGGTGTTGTCACATCAGTGAGGCATATTTTAATTATGATGATTGAGATCATATATCGATGTGTCTGGACCCTGAAAACAACCTGTGTGTGCTCTGTTTTAGTGGGGAAAACGTCTCTCATCACTAGATTCATGTATGACAGCTTCGACAACACATATCAGGTGAGCTCTGGAGCAGAACCAGAACCTAAAAACAAATTTTAATTATTAAGAAGCATTGATTGATGGCATTGCTGATTAGCGTCTGTACAAAAGAGGTATTGGTGGATTGCTTATAACTGTAAAAGAAATTAAATTTTTCATTTGAAGGTTGTAGGTTAATATGGGACCGTTACTGCAGCGAGTGGTTTTTGGTCAAAAACACTCAGTATATTAGATTTGCACAAATTATGTCCTGATCTGAATCATGCCATTTATTCAAACATGATCAGGAACAGCATTGCAGCGCTATTAGTTTCTTTAAGACGATAAAATATATCATTCCCTCCTTTGCCTTTCTCAGAAGTTTGGTACATAACAAGTCTGAAGGATTGGGCCCTGAGGGCAGCACAAATTAAATTAGCGTTTCAGTCTGATTCAATTTCTGTGCTTGTTGGCTCCCTTTTTTTCCCCCTTTCTTAACAGCTTTATGTATTTGAACAAAAATCACTCCGCTAGGAACAACAGATGGTGCAGAGAAACATTTAAATTTTAATGTCTGGGCTTTTGCTGATGATTTTCTCCCCCTCTTTTGTTCTTTCCTCTCCACAGGCGACCATTGGAATTGACTTCCTATCGAAGACAATGTACCTGGAGGACCGGACAGTAGGAAACCTCAGTTTTCCTTTTTATATTCTCGTTTCTGAATACATGCGCAGATGACTTGAGGTTTTAAGTAGGAAACAGCCCATTTTCTTCTCTGTTTTGACTAATCCTTGATTTGATTTGCTTAATTTTTGCCTTCCGTCACACACTAATGTGATTATGTTATGGTTATTTCTGGTAGTAACAGCTTTGGTGAGCTGACTTTTCTGGCCCTAATAACTCAGAGCCTTACCCATGGATCATCTGCTTTAGCCAGTATTAATACTTTTTCTTTGTCAGGATATTATTGTGCTCTGCCTGCCTGCACAGGAGCTGATACTGGCTTATCCTCCTGGAAGTGCACTTACAGGCTGTGTGTAGTGTGGCAGTTTATGCTGAAGGTGTGTGTGTGTGTGTCTGTGTGTGCGCACACATACAGGTAAGGCTGCAGCTGTGGGACACAGCTGGACAAGAGCGTTTCAGGAGCCTCATTCCGAGCTACATACGAGACTCGACGGTGGCTGTGGTTGTCTATGACATTACAAGTAAGCAGAAAGCTGTAGCCTGTATGTGACACACGTGACACAGTTATGTGTTTCTGTGTTAAATAGACAAACACGAGTAAAAAAAATACACTTTTTGTTGGGTTTTTGAGACAAAAAGCTGTATGTAATAGAGACTCTGGGCTCCACAGATGTAAATTCATTCCAGCAGACCTGCAAATGGATTGATGATGTCAGGACAGAGAGAGGAAGTGATGTCATCATCATGCTAGTAGGCAACAAGACAGACCTGGAAGAGAAGAGGTAAAGATGGTGGCTCGTAATTGTCTCTAACATTTAGCTACAGTCGAGTGATCTTCGATGCGGAGGTTTTGTTCGTTAAATGAGCAAAAAAGCAGTTTGAAGCAACACGTCAGTGCTGAATGAATTAGCCCGAGATGCTGAGTCTGGCTTGATTTTCCTGCAGGCAAATCACGATCGAGGAAGGAGAGCAGAGAGCCAAAGAACTGAACGTCATGTTCATCGAGACCAGTGCCAAGACAGGCTGCAATGTCAAACAGGTGATCCCTGCAGTTTTACCAGATTTCACAGCATTTTTGCCATCACTTGATTTCAGAGTGTCTGCCAGTCCCCAGATCCCTCCAAGGTGATCACGCCACCACACAGACCCGATGTGGATAAATCAAATGTTTTAAACATGTACAATTTTGGTAAAATGTGCGTCCCATATTTAGTTCTTGCTGGCTAAAAATGAATGAAAAGAAAAAAGCAAAAGGTAGTTTACTGATATCTATCTAGTACATTTTCTCAACTACTGCACTTTGGTACACATTAAAGGCACTAACATTTAATGTTACTAGCTATACCACTTAACATCCAGTACATTTCTGGGAAATACTTCAATAGATTTTTACTTCAATAGATTAATCTTACTGCTGTAGTTATATTTTAGAAATTCAAAATTATAAAGTAAATCTTCCTCAAAAGTATAAAAGTTAAAATCAGGCCAGCTTCAACAAGCTGCAACATTAAATGAATACTTATTAACACTGAATAGGGTCATTTATGCAACACATTTTTGTGTTGCATTACTACTTTAATTCAATATTTTCTTCGTCACCTTCAGCATATACATTAAGTAAACATCAAGCCAAGTATTAGTCAGGGGGTAATATGATACAAAAAAAGCTCCCATCTTCCCAAAAAGAATTCTTTACACAACACATCATGTAATGCACTTTTTTTTATTCTTAGATTTTACAATTTTCAATCTCTCTTGCCTGCTGCCTCCTGCTCTTTAACCTCCTCCCTCTTGTTCTCCTCCTAGCTGTTTCGTCGAGTTGCAGCAGCCCTACCTGGAATGGAAAGCCTGGACGATGCAAATCCTGAAGGCAGTATCCTTTACAGCCGCTGTGACTCACCATGCCGATAGCCAAACAGCCCAGCAATAGGCAGCTTATTTTTAATCTCTTAGTGGCTGCTGGCACACGTACAGACAGACAGCCGAGGAATCAGCCATTAAACCTTTTATGCTTAATAGAGGAGTACACAGAGCCTGGAAGATGGTGTGAATGCACAGGCACAGCACCACATAGTGGCTGACAGGGAAGTGACAGCAGAGGAGGGTGTGTGATGGAGGATGGTTGTGGAAGGTGAGGGATTCTTATCAATAAATGTGACTTAATATATGGAAACTTATTAAATGAAAATTACAAACTAAGAAACATTTAACTATAAAGAAGTGCCCTTAAATTGTAGTATAACATTGGATTTGTCTATACTATACTATCAAGCTCAACATATTTTGGTTAGCCTACAGAGCTTGAAGATTGTGGGGAAAACTTTGGGCAAAGTTTTTGGGGTCTCAGTAGGAGCTGCGTAACATTGGATCAGACAAAAAACTACAACTATGGAGGGGAATGAGATAGAAACAAGTAATTGTAGCATACAGGACTTGAGTCCACATTAGCTTACGGGAATCTTTGACTATCATTTAAAAATTGATGTTCTTTTAAGTGTTATTTATGTTCTGGACAATATGCATTGTCAAATATGTCACACAGAGTTACCTGTATATAACTGTGGCATGTCTAGGCCAAATAGTTTACTTCACCATGTGACTTTTCCTTAACATGCCAATTTCCAGTGATTGACATCAAGCTGGACAAACCAGCGGAACCAGCTGTGCCCGAGGGCGGGTGCTCATGTTAATGCAGAGCTGCACTTGGACAGCTCCCTTCACACCATAGGCTTGTTGTGTTGCTTACTACTGGTTAGCTTCCAGTTGACTTCTCCAATTGGATATAGGATGTGGGCCTTGTATCTGATTGGACAAATCAAATGTTATCTTTCAGTCTTGTTCAGTTGTAAAATATTGTATACTTTGTCAATATGTAAGTGACTGGAGGAGAAAAGGGAAGAAAACAATTGTTGCAATGAAAACGAACACACACACACTCAAAAAAAAAAAATAGAGTTTGGAGAAAAATGAGGAAACCAATGGAGTTCTTTTCGCTGTTATGTTTTGTATTTTTTATATATAAAAAGGGAAAGCACCAAAAATGATGCCTAAACAAAGAAGGAGAAATAGCAGGAGGGTCGGCCATTTTTCTAAATAGCTGAACATGTCTGAATGTCTGCAGCACGCATGCACGCTGATCTGATCTTTGACCTTTGGCCTGCCCTCCAGGGTCTCCGCGCTCTGGAAGGAGGCCGACTATCTTAGAATGTTTTATAGCATCTCTCTATAGCATCTCATGACAAGACGTATCTCATTTGATATTCCCACAACTTCCAGTAGGATCACCTAACAGTAGCTGTGAAAATGTGGCACTCTATCTCTCTATGGGTTTAACTTTTATAGAACAAACTGTACTGTGGTTAAAAAAGAAGTAATAAAGAGACAACTTACTATCACAACTCCCTAACCCCCCTAAAAGTCCTCTCCTCTTCCTTCTCTCCTCCCGCTATCCTTCTGTCCTTCCAGTCTCCCCATCCCTCCATCCCGGTAATACACATATAACAATCCACTGTAATGCACCGCACTGTATATAATAATGTAATATGTATGTTGTGAACGTCCCTCTGTAGAAGTGGTCCTTGTTCACCAGTATGAATAATGTAATAATGTTTAATGATTAATAAATTACAGATTAAAGGGCTTCACTCTCCTAACCATCAACATTTACCTGGTAGCAAAATGACCTATTCTATTCTATTTTCTTTCTGTTTTTTCTGAGAAAATGTGAGACATGGCAGGTAAAGAGCACTTCATGTGCCCTTATGCAGATATCAATTGTTAACTGGTAGCTAGCCATTTTAGCTGTTGTCTAACGCTTAACATTAACAACCAAGTAAAAAACACTAAAACCAGTTTGATATTTTTTTATTAGTACCCATGACATTGCCTTGTGAAATAAATTTAAATGATATTTGCTTTTACCTCATAGGAAACCTCAATTGACAATTTAGCCACAATTTAGCTTAATTAGCTAACTGGCTGAAAATGAGCCAAACTATAGACCGTTCCTAAAACATGAAAACATTCATAACTTCCTCACAACAACAGTTGGCTCTGAGAATAAAAGACTGATTTATTTTTTGTTCACTCTTTCATCCAAAATATTGACCCAGTATAATCACAGACCCTTCCAGATGCCTGTATTAAGCATTATCTCACCATACTCACAGTGTCGCTCCGTCACTTAGCCTAACATTGGAAATCAGGATAAGCTGTCACATGAAGATGGTTTTTCAAAGGAAGATGAAACTGATGAGAAAATATGAAGTCTGAAAGCAACACAGCAGTGTGTATGAACATAAAAACACCCCAGAGTAAGATCATATTAACAGTATGTGGTTTAAGTGCTTTAAGTCAGTAAAACTGAAAAAGAGCGGCAATATTAATAAAGTTTTGCCAGGAAAGAAAATGCATATTGTGTAAGTTAACAGATTTATCAATATTAGCAGCGCTATCATTAAGACATGGGAAAACCTGATGGATTATAAAGAGTATTTCATTAAATCAATGTTTAACAGATAGTTTTAGTTTTTATTCTTTTAGCTGAAGCCTCATTGGTGTTTAAAGGCCTGAAAGTGAAGAATACATTCAAAAATAAAATACAAACTTAGACTCGGGCAATGCACAAATTTCATATAAGGTCAGCTGCTCTGTTTTAGGATCATATACTGCTTATGGAACAATCAAATTGTTATCAAATGTTTGCAACCAACAGCAACAAAAATCAATAAGCAAAGTTGCCTAAGACTCTATAGTCAGTACTGATGGTCACCAGGAGAAACACAAAGACTTTTGATGATATTAAAAAAAACTTTAGGTCCTACTATCCCACAGGTCCGAAGGATCTTCCAGGTATGGCTGTTTTCTGGAGAACTGATTGGGCAGCAAGCAGGTATTACAAACTGGTTGATCTCTAATCTGGAACTACAGGTACCATATCATATTAACTATAAGTCACCTTACCCGTTACCATATATTCTGGTAAGAAATGATCCACCTTCACACACTACTGTAAACTCAGGGTTAATCCTGAAGTTACCCAGATAAGAATAAATCCTGCTTCATATTACAGGCCTCTGGTCTCTGTATCTCATTTACAAACAAGGCAGTCGTTATTGAGGCTTTTAAAGAACCTAAAACTTAAATTCTTTGCTGAGGGAGATCTTATTACTGACCTTGTCAGGGTTTTGTATAACTTTTTCCCTCTCATATTGTTTGGCACACAAACCACAGATGATTCTTTTTAGCTACTAAAGCAGTAGCTTTTTTAATGCGAAACTCAGTTGGCCATCTTCTGGCTTTGGCTTTGCAGTGAACTAAGGGACTTGTGAGCATATTTCTCAGCTACCCAGCTGTTTCTTAACCTTATTTATGAGTTAAAGTAATTGAGTAGTCTAGCATTTAGACTTAATGGATATTTACATGACATGAAATTGAATTAGTGGAAACTGCAGGCAAATGCTCTCTAGTAAATGTCAAGCCCCAAGTCTTAACCTTAGACGATTTGTATTTTATCATTCTCTTGTATATTTTGGAGGAGAGACCAGTTCCTCTCTGTTTAGGCCTTTTTGGTAGAATAATGAGAATTAGAGGAACAAACTAACAGAATAACAACTGAGGAAAATAGGCATAAAGCATAGTAGACTACCAGTCATGCAATCAGTCTCTCAATTATTAAACTGTTTACAGTGTTAATTTCCTTCTGTCTGTGGCGAGGTCATTATTATCACACGAATGCAGAGTTCCTTGTGGTGAGTCAGTGTGTGAAAACCTGACAGGTGAGGGGAAGTTGATGTGGAAAGAACCTTTTAAGAAGAAAACTGTCACACATCAGATCACTTCACTCTGCTCTCCTGATGTAGGAA
>VOQK01020511.1:31540-41847 GCA_015052645.1 Benitochromis conjunctus
AAGGGGTTGAAAAAAAAAAAAAAAAAAAAAAAAACCCCAAACAGGCACAAGAATCATGTCTACACCCACTTTTCTGTGTCAGTCAGTGTGAAGTCAAAAGGTTAAATTGTCTAAACACACACATCCTGTTACAACTATGTTCATCACAGGCCAGGAATTCTTTGAAAAAATATGATAAGTGAAATTCCCACGCTTTGGGCATCCTCTTCTTTTGGAGAAGTTAAAGTTGTGGGCAGCTTTCCAGCGTGTGTTCCTGCTGGCCAACGGCAGTCCAGGTCTAAAGAGCTGAAGCCTCTGCGACTTCCAGTCGTGACCCTTCGCTCTTTGTTCGCACTATTGTTATGGGCAGGAAATTGCAAGGGGCCCTGCTCAGGTTTGGCATGAAACTTCGGAGCAGAATGTGCTACTTCTTTAAAACCCTGAGTAACAGCAGCACAGCTGCAAATAAAAGAAACCCTTTTTAACACACTTATGAGTAATCTTTTAAACGACTAAACTAACATTGTACAACTATGACCCACGTGAATGTGGGTCATAGTTGTGTATACAGACCTAAACACCCATAATTTATCTTCTGATAGGTGTTAACTTCCCCACAGGCATTTTTATTTACAATCTCAAAAGCTCATTGTCTTTCATTTGTATGGAGTGCTAGGGCTGTAAGCTCTGTCCTCTGATTATTGATTTTCTGCCTGCACTATACACTCACTGACCACTTCATTAGTTATAACTTGCTAGTTCCAATTTGAGCCCCCTTTTCCTTCAAAACTGTCTTAAGTCTTCATGCACAGATTCAACAAAGAAACATTCCTCAGAGATTCTGGTCCATATTTACATTATAACGTCACATGTTTTTCCAGCTGCACATCAATGATAAGACTCTCCTGTTCAATCACATCCCAAAGGTGCTGTATTGGATTGAGATCTGGTGACTGTGGAGGCCATTCGAGTACAATGAACTCATTGTCATGTTCAAGAAACCAGTGTGAGTTTTGTGACATGGTGCACTATCCTGCTGGAAGCAGCTGTCAGAAGGTAGCCACACTGTGGTCATAAAGGGAGGACATGGTAAGCAACAATACTTTCATAATAGGCTGTGACATTTAAACAATGCTCCTTTGGTATAATGGGGCACAATGTGTGTGCCACACATTACCCCACCAGGAGGCTAAATTGTTGATACAAAGCAGGACGAGCTTAAGCCAAAACCCTACCACCTGAATTTGAATGTTAGAACAGAATTTTAACACTCATCATATCAGGCAATGTTTTTTGATCTTCTGTTGTTTTAAGAAACTGTAGCCTCAAACTCTTATTTTTTAGCCATTCTGTACTCAAGTAAAAGTAGAGATACTGTTGTTGAAAAATACTCAAGCAGAAGGGAAAAAGTACAGTCTCTGAATTGTACTCTGAAAAGAAAACACAACCCACTTTAACCCCTGACTTTGGCAAACACTTGTGCCTCTTTGATCTCTTTTTATACGACATCCTCCGGTGACTAATATACGAACAGGACTGCCTTTCATGTGTTACTGCATAAATCAGTTTAATGTTTGAAGGCCTGCGGATTAAACCAAAAGCAATGAGCCTGTTTTGAAAATGTAAGGAGTATAAAATACAGATATTTGTTTAGGGAGTAAAAGTAAAAATAGTAAAAAGAATTAGTCAGGAAAAAACTATTCAAGTAAATTACAGATACCTGAAAATTCTACTTAAGTACCACAACGAAGTATTTGTACTTCGTTACCTCCCACCTCTAGCTTTCAGAGAGGCTCTTCTGCATGTCTTGATTGTGAAAAGTGGTGGTTTCAGTTACGGCTGCCTTCCAATCAGCTCAAAGCAGTTTGGCTATTCTCCCCTGACCTCTGGCATCAACAAGGTATTTTTACTCAGAGAACTGGATATTTTCTACTTTTCACATATTTTTTTTAAACCCTAGAGGTGGATGTGTGGAAAAATCCCAGTAGATCATCAGTTTCTGAAATACTCAAATCAGCCCATCTGGCACCAATAGCCACGTTCAGCATCACTCAAATCACCTTTGTTCCTCATACTCACTCTCAGTTTGAACTTCAGCAGGTCGTTGTAACGATGTCTACATGCCTAAATGCATTGAGGTTCTTTCATATGAATGGCCGATTACATATATGCATTAACAATCTGTCGAATGGGTGTACCTAACAAAGTGGCCAGTGAGTGTAAAATATATATGGTGCGATGTGGATTTCACCTCATGATTGCAGTGTTCACACATGTATTAAACAAGTTAAATATTGTCTTTTCTTGGGTTAAATCTAAAGTTGTGGGTCTACTTTTCACCACATGTGAGCTAGTAAAGATAAAAAAGACTTCCCTTTTTTCGACGGAAACGTAATCTTTCACTCTCTACCATGTTTTCCACACAGGGAAAAACTTCTGATTCATGACTGCATAAAGCAGAAGGTTCTAATAAAAAGTTATATATGTATTTAAATGCACAACAGCTGGGTAGCTATAAGACTAACCCTCAAGAGATGTGACAGTAATGGACGGAGAAGTCCTTTACATTTGTATTTGTGCTTTGAGTTTTTCTCTTCATAATTTTCATCCTATAAGAGGTAAGGTTGTTATGTGGCGCTTGTTTGTGGACTAGATGGGCTTTTGTAAGTGTGGATAATCATTTTTAGATGGCTGAACTTTGTTTAAAAGTGGTGCTGCGCTTCATTCCCACAGGCGAATCAAATCGATAACAGAGTAACAGAAATGATATTTTTCTGTTCTAGAGACTCTTCTTTCAAAATGTGGCACTTATATTAACCACAGTGAAACCAATGACTGTTCGCTGGTGGCTTCAGGGGCCTCGTGTTCATTTGAAACTTGTTTTTCCTCTACTCCACACTCCTGGAGCCTGGTTTTGCAGGAAGTTCTTTTTTCCCACAGTCGCCAAGTGCTTGTTCATAGCGAATTAGTACAACCTGTCCAGCATGTACTCTGCCTCTCACCCTATCACAGGCCCCCTGGGACCCTGAATTGGATGAGCGATGGATGGATTACTCTTAAAAAGTGACTTATTACAATAAGAAGGGTAATTAAAATATGTCTGCCTGAACCAGTTAAAATACTAAATTGCAATTAGCCATTACCAATAATAACTCAATAATATTCTTTGAGTATTAATAATACTCATACTAAATCAATTATAAATCAGCTCTAACACTTAGGATCTACAAAGTAACACGACTGTCTAAAATCATTCAATATACCGGTGGCACCACTTGCAACCTGACAGGTTTCAGTCCTCTGTGTGATATCATATGTAGTTTATAATGTGAAAAACTTCATTAGTACTTACTGTACGTCTGTTTGATTAGACTAAATATAAAAGTTTTCTGTTACTTCAGTTTCTCTGATGTTGGTCCCAGTCCAACATTCCTGTGTTGCATAAGAGCGGTCTAAAGTCAAAAAGCCTTATTTGTTTTCTGATATTCACTGAGGTAGATCAGAGCATGCTATTTCACACACACACACACACACACACACGCACACACACACACGCACACACGCACACACACCACACACACACAAGCGGCTGTATCGAATGCCTCTCCAATTTTGCCAAGATAAATTTGCCTTCTTCTCCCTCCTGACATGAAGTTTCCACTCTTAGTTAAATGTCATGGCCACTTTTCCTTCCTGCTTTGAGTGATGCTCGAGCTGTAACCTAATAGTGGTTTTAAGTCAGAAACAATGATCTCTTTGGCCTTTTTTCTTCGCTGAAACAATGCCATTTCTTTTTTCCTGTGCACAAAACGGCTAACATGCTGAGAAACCGCGACACAACAGGATTAAAACTGACATGCTCCTGGGCGTCCAGCTATTTTTCTCATTGTCTCACTAATTTGAAGCGGTTTGCAGCAATTTATTAAAATTTGTGAAGTCAGTGTGTGTGGTTGAATCTTGTCTCGGTCTTCCTTGTTCTGTTTAGAGGAGTATGGTCAGCTCTGAAAACATCTGAACCCTTGGTTAGGATGAAGAAAACTTCTCAAACTTGCTTTTCCTCTGCGTGTCCCCTGAGGAGGCCAGATAATGATACGCTGGCGGGGCAGATTGCAGGGTTTCCATCGGTCTGGAACTGTAAACACAGCGGAGAAGGCTCGTTAGGACATTCCAGAAATGTCCTCAACTGGGGATTCTTGGAAGAGCGCTTCGGCTGTTTGCATTCTTGCTTTGGGACAGCAGTGCTAACAGAGTCTCCTGTGATCACTAACTCCTCCTGAGTGAGAATTATATGGGGGAGAAAGAAGGGGAACAGATGCTGGGCATTCCTCTGCACACTGTGAGCTGGCCATTGGTGACACGTGCTGCACCCAGTGAAAAATGTGGCACGGTTAATGTTTGCTCTTATTTTTGCTTGTATGATTGTTGTGGATGGCAATAATTTCTATTCAACCTGTTGAAAAATACTTAAAAGTGAGTACTTGTGCCCTGACTTCTTTTAATTAAAAGCTCTCAGGACTTGTGCACTCACTTTGAGTGAAAGGGGGGTGATGTTTTGTCTCTTCAGTGTTGAATTATACTAAAAGATGTTCCTCAGCTCCTCCAGCGAGTTCAACTTGCCAATAAGCTGATAATTTTACCCATACAAAAACATGAATGGAGTCACCTATTGGTTAGTAAGATACCACTGGGAAGTCTCAAGCTGAGCATTTTTCCCTTTGGTTTGAATCTGGGTGCTACACTAGTGTCTGATTAGGTCTAAGTGTTGTATATTTCCCTAACTACACTTTGGACCTAGTTTCAGCAGAAAGTATAACAGGAGTGATTACTTGTGTGTTTAATGCACAGAGATGCCTTTGTCCCTGCTTAAGAAACTAAGGGCTGTCTACCAATCAGAAGGAGGGTTGTTCAATCCCTGACTCCTCCAGTTTGCATGTTAACGTATCTTTGAGCAAGATACCGATCCCTAAGTTGCCCCATCTGAGTATGTGAATGTTAGTTCGGCTGCTTAAGCATAGAATAAAAGCACTCAACTTGTGGCCAGTGAAAGCTGGCCTGCCTTGTAAAGCATGCACAGTTTACCATCCATTCTGAGTAGTGGCAGACATATCTTCTTCTTCAGGGGTCGCCACAGCAGATCATCTATTTCCATCTTACCGTATCCATGGCATCTTCCTGCATGTCCTCCTTCACGACATATTCAACATCTTTTGTCCATCAACTATCCCTCCTCTGCAGATCCACCCTACCTCTCTAACTTTGTTTCCTTTACCAGTTATGATCCCTACATTCACATAGTCACCACTCTCGCCACAGTCCTGCCTTTCCTTCTCTCTTCCTATGTCCATTAGCACCCTGTTAGCCAGCAGCACCCGAGCTGGTCATTGCTAACCTTGCCTCCAGTAGATTCAGTATGAAATCTCATTCTAGATGATGAGCTTGTTTGATTTGGCAAAGATTTTATGCTGGATCCCTTTCCTGATGCAGCCTTCCCTATTTAATCCGTCCCGCTTGGGAACGGTAAGTACACCGGAGTACACCGGCTTGTCAGCCCCCCTGGCTGGATTAGTGGCTGCACACTGTAATTACAAAGTATCTTCGGTTACTAGATCCATAATCTGACATAATCATTGATGTTTTTCTCATCATTAATTTCAATAGATGCTTCAAAACAGCTGCCTGGACGTGTTACTAAGCTCTTGAGTGGCGAGACCTGCCAACAGAGGGCTATCAGGAGATTAGAGAGCAGTGCTGCATGATTTGCCAATGCCACAAAGGACTGGAGATGTAATCTAAATCGCTGCATGAGAAACTGAGAGAAACCCACAGTTTCTTTGTTTTGTTTATGGTTCTCAACTTCACATTTTTGGTTCGGCACACTGAAAAACTCCACTATAAGGCAAGAGTCAAGCATAAGTGAGTAAAATACACACAGTGTGCTGCAAACTTATAAACACAGCAGAACATTTAGGAGTTCAAAAGTGAGTGAATATTGATCCTAAACTTGTAGTGCTGTGAGAAAATCCCGTTATGTGTACAGTTCACTCTGCTGCCTCCACGTTTAGAAAATATAAATCACTGTAAAACCTCTGGGATAAAAAGGCTTATCGAAAGAATTCAAAAGTTAGATTTATGTGAATTTCCCCAAACTTGAACAAACTATAATTACAGACACAAGTTGCCAATGTCTGCAACAGGGAGAACTCCCAGACCTCCAAAAAAGCCCTTTACGAGTTGAAACAAGGTCATCACATCACAAACATAACCTCGGTGTCATATGCCACATTTGGAGAAAATGGCATTATATGTTAAAGAACTTGTTCCAAGTAAATTCAAGCGAGTGCAGCTGTTCGGAGGTTTAAAGAAGCACAAATATTTGAGACTCATTCTCAAGTATCATTTACAATTAGGTGTTATATAGTAAATGTTAGTGATTCTTACAGCTGAGTGATCACCTAGTTCAGTGTCAAAAACCGAAACACTGAGGAACGACGTTTTCTCCAAAGTAAAGCAAAGCATGTGTAAGCTAGGTTAAGATTAAAAAGTATGTTTTTGTTCAAATGATTAAGCCCAAATCGCTGAAAGACCTGATAAATATGTACATAATGGAGACAGACGTAATAACGTTCAATCAGCCTGACAAACATGGTACAGGTTGTGCCTTTTTTTGTTGTTGAAAGCGTATAAACTACACAGCGCAAACACAGCTGATGCTCACAGCTTTATCTATCTGGGTCAATGCACAGTATGACTTTTCATGAAGTTTAAATAGAGCCAAAAGTTTTCCATTGCATATTTCTGACCAGTTAAATTCATCACAGGAGGAGATATTTTCCCCCCTCCGCTTCTCCATTCGGCCTTAAAAATAGACTTTCTGTGTGCGAAATAAGACAATGGCCTTCTTTTAGTCAACACAATACAGCCTCTGTGTGTCAGCAGACACGTCCAGGCCTGGAGTTGCTACCATTAACATATCTGACAACTGAATCATCGCCACTTACTGGTAGTAATGCCAAGACTGAAAGTCATCAGGAAGATAACGGATGATACTGTTAGAAATTATTCGATTTGCAAACAATCTTACAGGCGGCCAGGCAGAAAAACAAGCTGCCACAGAGGGAGTTAACTCCTTGAAAAAATCTTTATGATATGTGTTAACAGTGAAGGCGTGATAAGTGTTTCCTTAGCTCTTGGATGGAAGTTGTAATAACACAACATTGCTATCAGTTCCTAAAATCATGAAGTGCTATCCTAAACAACTTCAGACAGAATATCTTTTACTCTCATCCAATTTTGGTTTTATGTGTTTATTTATATAAACCAGATTAGGTCTTATTTCCCTTCTGACACAAGTGTTTAAACATTAAACCGCTAAAAGCCCCTAAATATTCCTCCTGGTGGAATAAATGTTAAAATATACAATTTCTATCAAAAACGTTACTCCAAGGTTTATTTTAGCAGTTAACACATAAATGTAAAAAAACACAAGTTAAAAGAGAACAAAAATAATATTAATAAGAATAATTATCATGAAAAATACTCCATTTAACCATTAAATGCACTTTAATTCATGTGTTTAAACCACAAACTGATAAAGTATGCCAAAGGTATTTAGTGAGTGTACAGAGTTGGTAGTGTAATTTCTAATATTACCCAATACCCAGTGAAGTGTTGCACAATACTGAATAAACTCCACATTTATTGCACAATTCATTTGTACCAATTGTAGGAATATGAAGAGCATGTAAACGGATATGATATGTCTGCACTGAGAAGGAAAGCATTAGACTTCAGACACCTGCCATGTCAATTTATACCACATGTTAGTCTGTTAAACCATACTCCATAAATAACTTCATTTTCTGTACACCCTGGTTGTCTGTTGAGCACAGGGCTGAAAGACTGACACGCACTGACGATCACATTTCCACCTGAGGCCAATTTTGAATCAAAAGTTAACCTAATGTGAATGTGAGAGGAAGCACAGGTCCACATAGAAGGGCCCAGCCAATGCTTGTTCTTACTGTGGAGCGGCAGAGTTAATCACTGCACCACAGTGCCGCCACCTATAAATACCTGCTCTGCTTAACTTAGAGCTAAGGGCTCAAATAAAGCTTCAGTGAATTCCTATCACTCCATCACACCCCAATGCTTTTGACACTGCTAAGTCAGTCCATCATCTACCTGCTCATCCTCTCTTTTCACCCCTTACCGAACCCTCACGCACACACCCCCTCTCAGCATCCCCAGCCTGCATTCCCCTCATTGCGCCTGGACCATGGAAAGCCCCTGGTACATTTTCAGAGCTGCTGAGCTTGTACGCAGACACAGAGCCCTCTCTCTTTCTCGCTCTCTTTCCACGGTGCTGCTGGCCAAAGCCAGCCATCAGATCACATGCTATGTGCAGCCTCAGCAGCAGAGGAACGCAGCTATTTGCTGGGGGCACACATGCTGAGGCTCGAAATGAATGACTGGCATTCTGGTGACCTCCCAGGATGGCAGTGGCCTGCTGGGGTGGAAGACTGTTTTAGGATGGGGTGTCATGGCTTGTTGCAGCGTCATTCATCTGTGGCAGGCGTGATGTCTCCGGGGCAGAAGGCTGCAAAATATTTTCACATCTTAAAAGGGCATCTTAGGCTCAAAGCGTAACAATGATCAGTTTGATTCCCTTTCACCCTGAAGGTGGTGGTGACTGGACCTAAATGGATCTATTTTGTGGTTTCTGGCCATCTTTTTTAGTTTGAGGCTGAACCCTGTAATAAAACTCAAATATCAGTCACTAAACAAAACGATCTATGGCAGGCTCCCTTTGTTATACAACTTCATGACCAGATTTAAAGCTAAACACTTGACTTATCAGGATTTAGTCAAATACCAGAAAATACAGCTAACTTATGAGAAGCTTATATCTTTCAGTGCCTCAAAGAGAAGTGAAAAAAAAAGAGAAGTTGGAGAAATAAGGGGATGGGAAACATCATTACAGCGAGCCTCAGTTATTTGCCCTCAGAAATGCATGAGTAATGCTCCTGAGATCAGAGGCCAAATATTCAGAGCTGTGAGACAAAAAGAAACAGAAAAGTTGCCATGGTGCTGTCAACATGTAAATCTTGTGTGTTAAAGGTGCTACAACGAAATAATTTCCATCAAGTCGGAGGGCTGTTTTTGAATACCTCAATTTTTAGTTCACCACACTGGGGAAAAATTTGTTCTTTGTTTTGGATCAAAATATCACACTAGTGTCATTTTGCCTTTAGAAAAGGCAAAAACAGAAGGCGGTATGTGGTATTCATGCATTCTGCAGCATCTGATACCTTTGGCTGGCATTACAGATAAGCTTCCTTGCACCTCTGACTACAAATTTCCCTGCAGACCACAACACACTGTCCTGCTTCTTGTAGTGCTGTTCATGGAATTATTTTGCCATGCAGTGGCTCTCCTCTCCTTTCATTTTTGAATTCTAGCACTGACAGTCACATAGCAAAGTACAATTCACAAGAAGACCTCTCGGATATCAGCAGAAAAATGTGGATTTTCCAGTTTTGTGGACAGAACTCGGAGAGTTGAGTGCCTGTGCTCTCTTTGAAAAGTCACTCGAACATGGATGGCAGTTGGAGTCGGTTATAGCATTTACAAAAACTAGAGAGTCACTTTAGAGAAGACAATAATGTAGTTTGCCAGGTAGTTAAAGGTAAGATTGATACCACCGTAATTTGTACAGCAGCCAAAGTATAATAACAGTAAATTGTGATGTAATCTGACACTGAACAATCTGGGATTTTATAAGCAGATTACTTTCTATATTCATACTCCCGTTGGAGTTTGAGTTCTTTTAATGAGTCATGGACATGGCCAGTTCCCTTCAACCAGATATAAAAAAAACAACACCAAAAAAATAAAAACCATAAATAAATGGTATAGATGTGAGCGCAATTTGCAATTCAGATGAACAACAGCAGCTGGGACTAAGTTGTGTTTCTGTAACACTGCAACCTCTGTGCAGAGGGACGGGAAACTTAAATTCCCCAAACAAGGGGTGTGAACTATCGTTTAAGATGAAGCTCCTCTTCAACAGTCTGATATACAGAGATTCTAAGTTAAGCTGCGATTGACTAATCAACTTCCCTGACCAGGTCACACTTTACATCAGTTTGTTTAATAATAATAATAATAATGTATACTTTATTGATCCCGTAGGAAATTAGTCTCTGCATTTAACCCATTCACACTCAGTGAAGCAGTGGGCAGCCACCAATCTGGCGCCCGGGGAGCAGTATGTGTGGGACGGTACGGTGCTCAAGGGTACCTCAGGGTAGCCGTTGGGTGGATTCGAA
>VOQK01020511.1:41867-58800 GCA_015052645.1 Benitochromis conjunctus
GGTACCGTCGACCTTCCGATCCAGGGGCGAGCACTCTACCTACTGAGCCACCCCGCCCCTAACCGTATGTGTGTTGCAGGCCACTAGGGCCAATTCCATCCTTGTCAAGGGGAGTGCTAACCTTCTCTCCTTTCATACAACACTGTATGAAAGTCCTTCAAAGATAGATTACTGTACCATGACACCAAGGAAAAAGATAAAACTGACTCAATACAACATATATAAAACAGTGTCATAATGATCTTTTCAAGGTGAAAGGAGGACACAAACACAACAAATGCTGATAACCTTTTCTGCATACCGCTTCACAGTTTGTGTCAAAATTCAATCTTGAATCAATAATAGTCCCAAGATACGTACAGTATAAGATTGTACACAATCCACAGTTTGAGCCATAAAGTATGTGGCATCACGTGTGCTGAAAATGCAGGCTGTGTATTTGGTTACATACAATCTACATGAAAGCATTCACCAGGATGGCCGAGTGGTTAAGGCGTTGGACTCAAGATCTAATGGACAACAGTCTTCGTGGGTTCAAACCCCACTCCTGGTAAAATGTACCCAATACTTGAAGGAGGTGCAAGGGTGCTTTCACTCCGCTTACTCAGGGACTGCTTTTCTGGATTTAATTCAGAACCACAGTGTTGTGGTGGGGTTTCCTCACAGAAAGAAGGTCCAATGATTGAATGTTCTCTTTGGGTAATCTGGTTTCCTGAAACAGTCCAAAGACATGCAGGTTAGGTTAATTGGTGACTCTAAATTAGCCTTAGGTGTGAATGTGAGTGCAAGTGGTCATCTGTCTCTCTGTATTAGCCCTGCAACAGACTAGTGACCTGTCCAGGGTGTACCCTGCCTCTCGCCCTATGGCAGCTGCAAATGTGAATTTGATAAGTGGAAGAAAATGAATGGATGGTAATCTAAAATGAATGTTGCTTGTCTGACAGCAATTTAACTGTTTATTAGCCTTTTAGAATTTCACTGCAATGAAATGATGAATGACAGCGTACAAAAAGTCTTGACCCAGATATCTGCTGGATACACTGGAAGCATCAAAATACAGGCCATTGTCTCTGGAGACTAAATCAGGATACCAGTAAATGGGTTAGATACATATCAGAGTGTTATCTATCGTCTTCCTGAATTTTTCCTAATTTTGGAACTATTTATTTATGATTTCGGGCCATCTAACTGATTTCTTTTAGCAAGCATTGTGCCAGATATGGCTGCACTACACATCTGTTTTGACATCTCTTCATACTGTATCCCCAGTGACTCATATCTGTAGTCTGTTTGCTATAAATGCCTGGAAATTCCCTTTAGTGCCATTCAACTTGCAGCAACATGCTGAGCTTCTTGACTCTTCCTTCTAAACAGATAAGCGACCAGTTTTTATTATCTCTACTATTAATCTAAACAGGTGTCAAAGAGGAATGATGTTATATGTTGCTTGCCTGCTTACTTCGACATAATTTCATCAGTAAACTAAACTCCTAACACTGGAATTTGAGGCGTTGCGACATACATATACTGGGAAACTTATCATCAGCACTTTCCTGAGAACAGGATGCTACTTGAATGCAGCGCATCTTGCTTTTGTCTCTTGTGTAATGTGTGAATCAGGAAGCCATGCCACTCCAACACTATCGCTTACATTCCGCACCAATTCTGACATATCAGGTGACCTTGTCAGCTATTCCGTCTTATTCTTTCCCACCAATCTAACAGTGCAACATGCATCCTGTCTTATTCAGTCCTTTAAACTCTCAATCTCCCCGATACAGCCATCAAAGACTTATATGATCTGAGTCCAAAGATATGAATATGCTTGAGGGAACAAAAAGAAAGTGATAATGATACAGAGATAGACACAGAGTCAAGCATCTTGTTGCATATGACCTCTTTTTTAAACTATGACAACTTCATTCGATAAAACGCCTTTTAAAATGACCTCCAACTGCAGCTTAGAATAAAGCAGATAAAAAAGGCTTTAAATATAATGTGATGAAGACCATTTCATGCCTGCTAGCTGTAGCGTTTTGCAGGATTAATTTGACTACAAAGGTTCTTCATATGCTTAAAGAGCCATACGACCACGACCAATGGTGATATCCATTTTCAGTTAATCAACCGATTATATCTAGATTAAATAATTAGCTCAGTATATGAGTAGTTAAAGAAAGTAATGCCACTGGTGTGAGGTCTGCTGTTGCTCAGACATTGGAGAAAGTGCTGAGAACTGGGATGAGTCACAGCAAACGAGAAGGTTTAATCCCACCTCTTATCACACAAACTGTTGACAAGGTGGATGCTTTCTTTCTTTCTGACAGTCTAAACCATTTGGTGCATCTCAAATTACAAACTTCCATATTTACACTTTCTATTTTGGGTGCGTACTGTAATTGTGTTCAGACTGACAAGTGCAGCTACATGCCGTGTACAAGAATCTCTGTGGTGTAGTCATAACATGCAAACAGTTACACTGTACACTTATCACCCTTATCTTGACTGTATAGCAACAAGATAGCACAAGGTGTTATGCTGCCATTAGTAATGCTAGCTGGCTAATAGTAGCAGATTTTACGTGTCAATATCACTTGTTTTGTGGCTTTGTTTATTTTTTATGCGCATGAAAGTGTTTTCAATGTATAAGAAATGAATGTGAGTGGTCACAGACTCTTGTAATCCACAAGTGTTTGGAAATATCGTGGTAGCTAGAGCAACAATGGTCAAATATTGTGACTGCTGTTTGTTGCATCTGCTAAATTTCATTTGGGACAGCTCTATTCTGTCCAGTTACTAATCAAGTAATGATGTAGTGTTCAAAGTGTACCACATGGAAGTGTTTTAACATAACTATCTAAATAAAACACGTGATTTCTAACCCTTCCTGATCTTTAACCTGTGCACACAGCTCAATAAATTATGAGAAAAATCAGCTCTGACTTTTTTTTGTCTGCTGTATTTCACAACGTTTTATAGAGGTCTGAAGTCAGCTATTGGGATGGCTGAAAAGTTCCAGTCAGTCTGGTATCCACCTAGTTTATGCCAACATATAACCCATCATTGTTAATGGCATATTAATATACCAGAACTGCTTGGGTTTATAGCCATCAAGTTAGGTAAAGTAACAGTACTTTGAACAAAGCTTTATAGTGTTACAGTGCAAGCAGCCTGTGACGTTGTAGACCGTTGAATCATGCACACACACACAAAAAGCCATATGATCCTTAGGGTTCTTGTAAAAAGAAAAAGAAAAGAACAAAAGGTTTTTTCCACCTTGCAATGCCACCTGGGAAGCATCTGATTAGTACTGTCTTCATTTTCCATGATGACGATGGTCCCAAACACGCTGCTAATGCAGTAAACGTATAGCTGGATTTAAAACAAACAAACAAATAAAAGCACACACACACAACAGAACACTGTCACTCAGGGATTGGTCTCCCCAGAGCCTGGAGTGTAACTATTTTGAACCTCAACATTAGCTTTGAATGTCCTTCAAGAAACCTGGAGAACTATTCCTGAAGACTAAAGAACGTTTGGCTAAGAGAGTTCAGGCTCTAGTGAAGAATAAAGGTGGTCTTACCAAACATTAGCTGTTAAGCTTGTGAGAACTGTACATTGTACTGTACCTTGTGTATGTTTTCAACTCTCTTAGACAAATTCTGTTACCATGCATTAATGGAAAAACCATATGAAAGATAATAATTATTTAATTAACAACCGGATTCATTCTTTTCCCCCTTTTTTCTCATGTATGTTTTTATGTTTCAACAAATTCCTGGATTTAGTTTCCATTTTCCTTGCAAAAAGTAGAAAATTACCCAAACACAAAAAACACACACACATGTTAATTAAGCCTTTTAAAATCAGTTTCTGGGTCATACATCAGAGCAGGATGTGCTTACTGCTGTTTAGGAAGTTGGGACAGGCTTGATAAAAAAACAGGAAACAGAAAATCCAAGCTATGCAAGTTTACATGAGCGGCAAACTCATTGTATCCGTGACAGTTTCAAAACTGACGGTGTTTTGAGAAGCTAACTGAACTTTCAAATCACTTTTCAGTCAAGGAAAACAGGAACAACCCCCGAGTTATTTTCAACATTGTAGCCAGGCTGACAAACAGTCAGAGCTTCTTGAACCTTATCTAGCAATGAACATTTACAAATAGCATTTTAATCTGTCTTTGTCTCCTCACCCACATTTTAAATGCGTCCCACAGATGTGTCATTAAGTACAGCGATTTTAACCACTACTAGTATTTACGTAGATTATTTCTCTCCAGTCAATCTTTCTGGGTTTACTTCCATACTTTTTTCCTCTATACATTAATGTGCCTTCTATCCTCGTTTCTAGAAAACTGCTTAAAGACTTTTTACCATTAATTAATGTTTCTATTTTAAATATGATTAAGTATATTTAATAACTGACTACATACAACAAGCTTTTAATGTGGCAATAACTAGGCTGTAGTTACAAAGCCCTGACTTGATCTAGTTCTCAGGTAATTAGAGACTGATTTCTAACCGTCTCTTTTTTTTTTAAAAATCTCTAAAGAGAAGTTGTCATACAGTTACCTTATCATCTGCAGAGGAATGGGTTATTTGAGGAGTTTCAGTCAAGAGTCAGCGCTCATCACAGTACAGAAACAGCATTACTGAAGGGTATGAATGAACTTCTCAATGCCTCTGACTGTGGACTCATTTTTGTGCTTGTCCTGCTAGACCTCAGTGCAGCACTAGTGACCTGTAACCACAATATTCTATTTCAAAGATTAGATCACACCATTGGTATTAAAGGGACTGCACTGCAGTGGTTTAAACCATATCTATCTAGTAGACTCCAGTTTGTTAATGTAAATGGAGATTCCTCTTCACACACAAAAGTTACTCATCAAGTTTCACAGAGTTTCAATATAGGGAACATTATTAGAAAACATTGCATAGATTTACATTTTTATGCAGATGATACCCAAGTTTATCCATAAAGCCAGATGATACAAATAAAGTATTTAAACTGAATGAATGAAAGCCAAAAAGACCTGGATGACCTCTAATTTCATGCTTCTAAATTCAGATAAAACTGAAGTTACTGTACTTGGTCCTAAAAATCTTAGAAACTGTGTCTGTCATGGATATGTCACAGATATCTACTTTAGATGATGCTGCCTTGAGTAACATTCTGAGGAATCTTGGAGTTAATTTTAAATTGGATATGTCCTTCATATGTGCAAATGTGCATATTAAGCAAATATGTAGGACTGCTTTCATTCATCAGTGATGCCAAAAAGCTAATGCATTCGTAATGCTGAGCAGTTTCCTAAACCACTGAATGTTTCTTCTTCACTGATCAGTTTTCAGTCTGTGTGTTAGTCTGTTATTAGCAATTATTAAACTCTCTCTGCCTGTCCCATAGTTTTAATTTGGTCCTGTTTTTCTCCCCTCACCCCCAACCTGTCATGGTAGATGGCTGCCTCTCCCTGAGCCTGGCTCTGTCAGAAGTTTTTTCCTGTTAAAAGGGAGGGTTTTTTTTCTTCCCATTGTTCTTGCTCATAGGGATTGTGTGGCATTTCTGTTAATATTTCAGTGTTTATTTTACTGTAACATTGCTTCATTCTTTGAATTTATTTATTGTATTTATTTGCTTTTAGAAAAGGTCATCAAGGAATTAGATTATCATGCAAAAATAGAGGTGTGTACCTTTAAGGACTCCCCCACAGAGGTTTGCCTTCCTGCTGCTCTCCTTTTCACAAAGAGATTTTTATACTCACTTTAACACATGCCTAAGATGAGTAAATTTAGACTCAGACTGTTTCATTTGTGCAACTGGTAGTTTGACTAGTCTTACTGTTGCCTCATTTGTGCTCATGTTTCCACGAAAACCACAAGAGAAATATGAGTTTACTGCATATAGCAACAACACAATTGTGTTTTATTTTACTGGGTGTTCTCGGATAGTCTTCAGTGGCGCTCTTCTTTTCACAAACAAGGAATAACTCATGAAATATAAGTTTCGTCTGGTTCGGGGTTTCAGCGCCTACAGGCAGGCAGACACAGAGGAATTTTTGTGGGAGGCCACTTTAGATGTTCATCTCCTGTAATGACTTTTTGAAAACATCCATAATTGTCAAAGGGTCAGCCTCACATTCCTCTGCAAGTTCACAGGAAGTGTGCTACAATAGGGGACAAAATGACCAGAGGCGTTGTCCACCAGCAGACACACACATGCTGACACACAGGGAGGGAGCAGAGGAAGTAGTGAGGTGGTGTTAAATGACTTGAGCAGGCTTTTAAATAGGTGGAGACTGTGCTGCTTTACAGTGTGGATCCGAAGGTGGAAATGCTAACATGTTCCCCTTTGCTGACCAGTTGCCTCCATGTGAGTGCCGCCCACAGAGACACAATGTCTGCATGTTCCTTCTTTTTTCTTTTGTTGTCTTTTCTTTTCCTTTTAAGTAAGGGAGCCTTTAACAATGTATGCTCATATCCAGAGCATGAGGCAATGCGTGTGATTAATTAAGGAGGTTGGACAAAGACCATCAATATAAACTCATCCAGCCTATAGATTTTTAGGTCTAATGAGATAATTAGCCTGAGGTCAGTGGCCACATACTGGTTGACAGTCAATTACTCATGACTGTTGTGCTATGATTGCACAGATTTCTTTATCAATTCACTCGCTGTTTGCAATTGTTTTTTGTTTTCGATGGGGATTTTTGGTGGGAAAACGTGGACTATACAGAGGCAGGATAGCATCTGTTGCACTGTGCGCCTGCAGCTTGGAGATATGAATCGTCTGTTATGACTAAAACGTCTGCTATTTAAAGGCCCCATAATAAAAGCCAGAGTCATGTCTAAAGTCCTCAATATAGCAGCCGTTAGGCTCTAGCAGGTAATAAATAGTAGCTTAGGGTTGTCTTTTGGCTCTGACAGAAATAAAGCCTGCCATAAAGATTTGCTTTCTCCCTCGAGGCGGAAAGCGTATCCCTTTAAGGAAACAAACATGGATGCTCCAGTCCTGTAACAGACACATTTTAAATTTGTATTGTGGTCAGGTCTATCCCGGGTTTCTCGCCATATTTTCTTCTGTATGAAGACTTATCTCAGACTTGTCTTAGTGGTAATGTTCAGATTTGGACTGTAAATCAGTAAAAGCTGTGCCACTGCATGGCATCCTCCGGGCTCTGTACGATGTTGGGTACAAAGAGTCATTATGTTTGAAGTAATGGGGCTACAAAGACCAAAGATTCCAGGGTACAGCTGTCCCACACATGTACCACACAGGCACACGCACACATTTAAGGCATGTAACAGCTTCAAAACATGTGCACCAGCAGAGTTTTTATCAGCCCATGGTGGCCTGTAGTGAATACCGGGAGCCTAGATTCCTACAGCCCAGGGGATAAAAAGTATGCAACCAATTTTAAGAGATTTCATTCTATTTCACAGTGCAATATTTTAGAGTTCACTCCGCTATTTCATATTTACACCAAGATTTCATAAATAGCTCTAGTTATTATTCATGCACGCTATGTTTTTATCTACTAAAAACGTACTAGTAGGAAAGTCAATGCGTTAATAATAAAAACTAAAGGGAAAGATTTATTTTGAGAGCAGGCCTTTTACAAACTTCCAACAAGAATTATGCACAACACATTTACAACCTCAGGTTCATGGTTGGAGCATATACCAGCCATCATTGGGAGGAAAGTGGTGCTGACCATGGACAGGTTGCCAATCTTGTCACAGAGCTAACACACAGAGATAGACACCTATAGTTGCCAGTTAAGCTAACCTTATGCACATCTTTGGACTGTGCAGTATACAGAGTGAGCCCACACAGAGAACATGCAGACTTCACACTGAAAGGCCCAGGCTGGACCTTGCTGGACCTTTGTGCTGTGATGCAGCAACAATGGTAACCACTCCACTACCACCGCCGCCGTGTCTCACTTAAATAAAAACTTTGAACCTGGCATGGCTGTTGGCTGGTCTGAGTATTTCAGGAAATAGTGATCTACTGGGATTTCCCCCCACAACCATCTCTAGGGTTTACAGAGAATGGTCTGAAAAAGAGAAAATATCCAGTGAGCAGCAGTTCTTTGGGCAAAAGTGCTTTGCTGATGCCAGAGGTCAGAGGAGAATGGTCAGACTGCATTGATCTAATTGGAAGGAAACAGTATCCCCATAAACCTGTTACAAACAAGTTAAGCAGAAGAGTATTGCTTAATGCACAACACGCTCAACCTTCAAGCAGATGGGCTACAGCAGAAGACCACACTGGGTGCCACTCCCGCCTGCAAAGAACAGGAAACACAGTCGCACTAAAACTGGACAACTGAAGGCTGGTGGTCATTCAGATTACAGGGCCAGGACATGGCATAAATAACACAGGAGGATGGATCCATCCTCTGTTGTAGCAACGGGTCTGGCTGCTGCTGGTGGTGGGGGATGGTTTCTTGGCACACCTTGGGCCCCTTAATACCTACTGAGCATTGTTTAAACACCACAGCCTGAGTATTGTTTCTGATCATGTCCATCCCTTTAGCATGATAGTGTCACAAAGCTAAGATCATCCGATGAACTGATTTCTCATCAA
This sequence comes from Benitochromis conjunctus, assembly GCA_015052645.1. Lineage (NCBI taxonomy): Eukaryota > Metazoa > Chordata > Actinopteri > Cichliformes > Cichlidae > Benitochromis > Benitochromis conjunctus. The sequence continues at coordinate 50,466 of VOQK01020511.1, forward strand.
GCCTTCATAGTTATTATATGTCAGCCCAATAGAGCATCTTCAGCATGTGGTGAAATGGGAGATTCAGATGTGGAGCCAACGAAATCTGCAGCAACTGTGCGATGCCGTCAAGTCAATATGGACCAAAATCTGTGAGGAATGTTCCCAACACCTTACTGAATCTATGACACGAAGAACTAACGCAGCTCTGAATTCACAACAGAGTCCAACATTGTGCTAACAAGGTGCTGATATTAAGTGGACCACAGTGAAGAAACAAAGTATGAAAGTATGAATAAAGATGTAAATATTACACCTACATGTCAAAATATTTGCTGTTCTTACCAGGAAAAGTTGTTCTGTACCAAAAGCCTTTGGATTACGATGTGAGATTACTTTCAAAGGTGAGGGCTTCTCAGCGAGTGACATTCATAAACTGGAAATTTAAAACTTACATAGTGTTCGGATTCATGTTAGAGTTTTAAACCTGATATTTGAGTCAGACATTTGATCTTTGTGTTGCTGATGTATGTTTTATTGTGAACTGTTTTGCTAAACAAATTGAAATATAATAACTTTTTGTCATTCAAATGTTGCTTGACAATACTGTACTAGGCAGTTTAGAGCAGGTTAAAGTGGTTAGTTTGCGGTAATGTACTATTTTGGACTAGTGCAGAAGTGGTTGTTGTTTTCATTGTACGGTTACATCCAGGGCGATCTGTCCAGGGTCACCAATCTGTCACAGGGCTAACACATAGAGACCGACAACCATCCAGCTATGGGTAATTTAGAGTTACCAATTAACCAAACCCCACTAATCGCATGTCTTTGGACTGTGGGAGGAAGCCGGAGTCCCCGGAGAGTACCCACTCAAACACAGAAAGACCCCGGCCTGATGGTGCAATTGAACTCAGGCCCTTCTTGCTGTGAGGCAACAGTGCTGACCACCTAATGGAGCTCAGAAAACAAGTTATTATGAGACTTTTTTTGAAGTCATTCTTTTTTCCCATGCTGCACCGCTACACCTGATGTTTGGGTTTCCCCTCTCTACCAAATCCAACTTTAATCCGTGCATGTACCAGCCTGCCAGTTAGGAGGATGCACAGGTGTCATCAGTTTATCAGAGGCTGGTTGTGCGAAGGAGGAAGTAACTTTGGCTCACAGTGCTTTCCTCACCTCTGTGTGGCGTTTAAGGAACCTCTTATATTTCGTTGCTCTTGGTAACGGGTTAGAACAGCCTCACAGTCCAGTTCAGAGTTAAGCATGATGTTCATGGTTTTCTGCAAAAACCAAAAAGACAATATAAACATCTGATGATAACTGAATTTATGCCACAACACTGCGTACCTGAAGTTACTATAGTTTCAGTGACCATAATATGTATTTTGATACCACAGACAAAGAAAAAATATGGGCTTTGTATTATTTTCAGTAATGTTTGAAAGTGCATTTTACTAAAGGGGAGGATATGTTCTCTATAATGCATATGATATATAGACTGACAAAAACAAAATATACTCTATAATTATATTTACAGGCTAACAAAGGATTTGGTCAAGGTCAGTTTTTTCTGGTGACTTTCTTTTGGACGTATGCTATCTATGTGATCATCACACAGAAGCTACAGAAAAAGCCAATATTACAAAGCAGTGACCAATAATGTCCCTTGGGTCTCTGTGCGCAGAGAGGAGGAGGGACTACTTTTTAAAACCGTATCTAAAGTCTTTGTGCTGCTTGAATGAACATCAGTAATAAATACAGATTCTTAGATGCAGCTTTACTCTGATGGGTTTTTTTTACCTTTTGCCTGAAAACAATTTTAAAACAATGATGTTGTTCAATTTCGTTGTTCAGCAGGCATGTGTGCGTCTGTGAATCAATCACAAATAGATTTATACATTCCATACAGACTCATACAGACAACTGTCTTATGCAAATTTAAACATTAATTCAGTGGAATGCTCAATTATAAGCAATTCAGGTTTTCTTCTTGCCTTTGGCTCACTCCAGTTCACTGAAGCAGACAGCTTTCACAGGTATTGGGCCTCCAGGCACATGGTACTAGACCTGTGGCACACTGCTTGCCTCAACTTGTCCAAAGACCTTTTGAGTCTGAGCCTTACGCAGGAAAAAAATCCCTGGTTTATACCTTTTTCCAGTCATGCCTTAGCCAGGCCTACCTGAAATGAAAAACAAGACATTCCACAATGGTTATGAAGGTAAGGTAGGCAGTATGTTCCTGTACAAAGGTCAGTGTGTTTCCAATGCCCAAAGCAAAGAAACATGGATACTTTCTACAAACTGGAGCAAGTTCCTTACTTTTTCACTGTTTACTGATTGAGATATTAAGTAATATTCTTATGCTCACCATTTTACTTATTGATGCAGTAATCAGTTCTACTAATCATTTATCTACTTCCCATAATCACAGATATCCTGCTCAGGAAATCCAGTTAATGTTTATATTACACATGAGAATGGGACCTCAGGGGCTTTGACATGATGTGACTGTTGGTGCCCTACATGTAGTTCCTGCACTCCTGGTCACCTAAATACATTTCCCTTTCCCCAATGGTTCAGTCACACTGCTGTAAAAGTAGGATGGCAACCTCCTTGTGACCGGAAACATCGGTGGTTGCCTAGTGATTGTATTTTTTCACATTCTGTGACTCTGGGTTGACCACTCGGTCTTTTGTCGTACTCTTGGTAATTATTTTTCTTGCTGGAACAAAAATTGCACTGACCAAATTAATCATCATATCCTCTATGAGTGAAAATGAAGACAATTATTGTCCACCCTGGAGTTCAAACAAACTTAACATCCAGCTTCACCTTTTACCTTCCATACACATTCATGTATATTCATGTGTATCTGCACATTGAGGTATTTCAAATGATGTGAGCTCAGTTGTACCTTGGAATAAACTAGACTGTTATTTTTTATTTTTAAGAATAGACTTTTTCTCGTAACCCAAAGAAAATATGTCAACACTTGTACCAATGATAAATTCATGAGAGACCAGAATTATTTTCAATATGTTTCTATAATATTTAGTGTTTGTGATTTGATATGATTTTTGCCCAAGTTTACTTCCTCACACTCAGGCTTTGGCACGTTTCTGTATATTTACTCAGTAATAATCAGAGGTAAAACCTAAAACGCTTCATTATCTCTGTAATGATTTTATACCTTTAATCCTATAACACAGTGCTGAAAGTGTGATATCAAACAAGCTACCATCAGAGGCTGCACTGATGTTAAGCTTACAGAGCCAAACAATGGGTTCAGTTGGACCCTGTGTGGTTTTACTAGCTTTTTCATTTGCACTACCCTCAAAGCATTGTGATACTAAAAGCAGTGAGTCAGTGCTGAGTAAATGCATATCTTAAGGTCAGGCTGTGACTGTGTTGGATAAGTCCCACTAATAGATGCTTTGAACGTGTGGAGATATTTCAAAACATGCAGAATGTGCTCAAACTGAAAGGAGAAATAAACACACAGTCAACATTTTTTCCACTTCAATGAGGCAGTAAACAAGAAATCCCTCTTAGATTCTTCCTTGTAGGCTAAATTACCTGTGTATCTGTTGGGAACAGATAGGCTCTTATCATATACTGAATATGTTGACAGGGAGTAGGATGGTCTGTAACCTGGATTTGATAGGATGGCATATAAAGGTGTTGGCTCTTTGCATCGTTGAAAATTCTCATGTAGTATTAGCTTCACCTTGTGCACACTAGCTAACTAAAGCATGTAAGCGGTGCTGTTTTGTTGTTTGTCACTGTTCCCTTACTTATTCAGTTTGACTCTGCTCAAATAAAATGATAATGATATCACAGATGCCTGAATCAATCATTTTGTTTTAGCAAATAATTGCTACAATTGATTTTAAGTGTGGTGCACTGAGGCACAATTTCACACACTAAAAATTAAATACAATTTTTTTGTGAAAATGGAATATAAGTATGGAACTTACCTTTGACAAACAATGCAAAGAGACATAATTCTGAATGATTATATGCTGTTTTGTCATGGTTCTGAGAAGCAGAGATGCTAACTAATGAGATAAATACAACTAAAACGTTGCCTTGATTTCATAATCGTGTTCTGTAATTAGTCCAATGTTCAGTCTAAGGTCTCCCACGTCTGCATTTGATACCACTGACTTGCATTCAGACACATAACATCTCAGGCACAGTTCTAAACTTGCTGAAGTCATTTCTGAAAAAGACTATGCAGTGGGGACAGGTTACTCTGAATTACATAAGTGGATGAAAATGGTTGGATGAATGGATGGATGGACAGTGTGGGGTCACTGGGTTATTCTGTGTTGTTTAAAAGCTCAGCTGTGGAGACTTTTAGGATTCATACCTTGAGATCATTGTCATACTGAAAAATGAAGTTGCCACCACGGTGGGGTTACATGGTGGACGAGAATCTGAACGATTAATTACAAAAAATCCCATCAACATTAACATAATCTACAACACCACTGGCTGAAATCCAGCCCCAAGGCATGACAGAGGCTCCACCATGGTTTACAGATGGCTGTAGACAGTAGGGATGGGTTTAAAAAAATCGATTTCTCGAGTCAAATCAATATCATTTGAATACATTTGTGCTGAAAGCCAACCTCTTACAGATTCTGAAACTGCAGGTTTCATCACTCTCTGACCAAAATTCCCTGAACCTGCAGCAAAAGAAGATCAAAAATATGCTTCTCATTTTGGCAGTTTTGCTTCCACCACGACAAAATCGCACTTCCTGCACAGCTCTCCCTCAGTGTACTTCAAGACCAGTTTCCCATCAAAAATCTCTATTTGCTGCATTATTTGCTTGGTTATTATACACCAGTTTACCATTCTGTATAGCTGTGTCAGCCACTGTTTTTTCCCCCAAAAAATAACCTCATCCGACAAGAAAGCCTAATTTCTGCTGTTCACTAGACCAGGCCAAGAGCCAATAGTCAAATAATTAGGAATTTAATATTTTTAATTTACAGGGTTTAGAGGGTTCTTTTGACGGTACATAGCAAAGATAAATGATAATAATTATAATATTTCTGATATTTGAATTGAATTGAATTGAATCGGGGCCTTGTGAATCCGTTGTAGACATCAGTGACGATGCCTAGCCCTAGTAGCTAACCTATGGTGGAGGTTGTTGTCCCTCTCTCCTTCCCCATTTTCCTGTGTCTTCACTGTTCAACTATATCATAAAGGCATAAAAATGCCCAAAAAATAATTGTAAAAAAAAGGAGAAGAAGCACTCCAAGAGTGCAAACCTTCGTCAAGGCAGCTTGTGCCATAGGCAGTGTTTACTTTTAAAGGACTAGTACTGTTTTTTCTAGATACTCATTTCGCTTTCCTTGTTCTTTTCAAATGTAGTTAAAGAAGTTTGTAAGGGTAGCATGACAGATGCTTACTTTGATTACACATTATGTAAACATTATGTAGGAATGTCTGTGAAGGTTCTCAGTCATGCAGGTCATCGTAGTCTAAGGAGCTTGGAAAGAAAAGCGTCTGGTCTTCTTTAAGTTGCTTGAAGACGTTTCACCTCTCATCCGAGAAGCTTCTTCAGTACTAAGGTCAAATGGTGGAGAGTCCCAGATTTAATTATGTAGGAACACGTCGCGGATAATTGGTACTGACTTATAACGAACCGATATACTACAGTATATTTCTAACTAACTAGGCAGATGTAAACATGTAACACATTTTGGGGTCAACTTCAAGGAAAGACAGATGTGAAATATAAAGATGAGGTCAGAGGTCAAATGTGATATGATATTTGAACGCAAACTTTTTATACAGTATTTTCTATATGATGACAAAACATACTACACTTGCAAGAATCATAATTTGTAAGTTAAAAGGCTTTTTGTTAATTTTCCATCAATAATTGTATGAAGTTGACCTTGAAGACCAAAATGTAATAGATCGTTAACATGACCACACGCTACATCAGTCAAAGCTTTTCCAGCTATCATGTTTACAAACAGAATGAAGACATGAAGACATGCAAAACTGTTATTAGCATCTCCATCACCACCTTTGTAAATACAGCAGGATCACTGGTTGATGTTTTAATGTCATGTTTAAAGCTTTACCAATACTCCATTACCAAAAGCATGCTTATTTATTAAATTCCAGCTACAAACATTAATTTCATTTTCGCCTGAGCTTGCTAACCGAGAAAAGCAAACAGGGTTACAGAAATTCAAACGTTTCAAGTTTGGAATGATTAATTTATCATAGGAGCAGAATTCTGTTAGAATTTGGCATGTAGGCTACAAGATCATCACTCCCTACAAATATGCGACACATAAAATTAACACATCCTCGTGGAGCATCCATAGGTACATGCACTGTGATGGAGCGGCTGAAACAGCAAGCAGTGATGCGGGGCAGCGCTGGCACTGACATGTCAGACGGAGAAATGCGAGTTTTTGCTACTTAATGACGCTATCAAATTGGGTGGGTATGTTTGGCATATGACGTGAGAAGAGCGAGGTGTGCTACATGCGTGTGACTCAGTATAGCTCACGCTGAAAGCCAGTGACTAACAGGAGGCGGGAAGCTGCTACATTTGTGTCCAATTAGCACAAATGTATTTGCAGCACAAAATCAGCACAAATAGATCAGCTCATGGTCATAACAAAACGAATCCATTACTATTTGCAAGCAACCGCCACATTTAGTCTGTTATAAAAGAAAGATTTGAGTTGATTGGTGTGTAGGTTGCAAGAATAAAAACCCAAAACAAAAAAAGAAAACGCGGTTAATCCTACAGGAATTACTCACATTAGTCTAAGTCTATAATAGTTAATGGTTATAATTTGAAGTGGAAAAGATTTGTATTTGTTCAGGTGTATCCAGCGGATTCATTTACACTGGCCTGGTACTGACACTGCTACACATCTGTAAAAAACAAACCCAAGTTTATTTTCACAGTTGGAAGACGAGTGTGAATGTGAAGGCATCAGCTCGGATCTCTGTGTTAGTTCCTGAGTGACAGATATATAAGACACTGTGTGTCTGCTAATAGGCACATGAGCTGACTATTCATTTGCAGTTCTTCATCACCCCCACAGCTTAACAAAGAGGTTGATTATTTAAGTTCTTCCTTTAAATATCATATTTCTCTCCATTTCCTTTGCAGGATAGTGCAAAGTGCAGTAACACCCTCTTTGAGGCAGCCAGGCTATAGATCACGCTGTTCTGACCTGCCAGCAAGCCCAACAAATGTACAGTAAGAGACTCGGGAAATCACACGCTGCCCCCTCTCTTTTTTTTTAGCTTGTTAAAAGATGAAATAACTTCATCCGTGTGCAGCTTCATATCTCAAGTCCATGCTTTAGAGCTTTTAATGCATTTACTCCCCGATGATACAGCTTTACATCATAAGTGTATTTTTAAACTCAGTATAATCCTCTTGTTCAAAATCCAGAAGCAGCCACATATAATTGTGTTTTTGTATTCAGCAGAAAAAAAAGGGGGGGGAAAAACCCTCCATCAAGTTGTCATATTGTTAGAGAGCCTTCCCTCATTCTGTATATGCAGTATATGTGTAGAAAAGCCATTAACGGGTCAAAGCTGCACTGCGACACGGACTAGAAAGTCAACTGGCTGGGAGATTGGCCTCAGGTGACAGGGCCAGATACTTCCCAGCAGCAGGGGGTTGCAATCCATAATGGAGGACTTGTCAGGATTCAAAAGGGGATTCATAATGATATCTTTGACAAGAGAATTCCTGACTGCCAATGAGCCCCTGCCTGACAGCGAGCTGAGCCAAATAAGAAGCCACAGAGGTGCATACAGTGCCTCCCTGCAAAGGAAATGATGTTTTCTCACATTTTTAAGGACTCTTAAATCAGGGTGCACGTGATTATTTAAAGATAAAGTTGAAAACGAGGAAAAACTGCAGCTTTTAAAACAGCTTTATGGGCAGTTAGAAAAAGTCTTTCATCTTTTAACTCATTCTTTTCTATTCTGCTCTTTCTTTTTGCTCCTGAGATGTGTAATAACCCCGTGCTGCTTTCCTTGTGATAACACACCCCAAGTTCATGGCTCTTTCCTGACATTATTATTACACAGTGCCAAATTGGATGTGTCTCAGGAGGGAGAGATGACATTCAAATATCCCGTCCAGCTCTATTCATTATGGCCAGTGTAAGTTTTCCTCCAACTGGGAACCAGGTGAGCGACTCTTCTCTCAACTCTCACCTAATCACCTCCCCGGAGAGATCGAGTTTCCGTGGAGATGACGCTGTTGTGCGCATGACATTCAGATTTTTATTTTTTTCAGTCATTAAGGTCGAATCCATTACAAAAAAAAAAAAAAAAAGCGACTTTA
>VOQK01020513.1:29026-60153 GCA_015052645.1 Benitochromis conjunctus
TGATGTTCAACTGTGGGAAAAAAAAAAAAAAGAAGAAGCAGGATCAAACACAAACAAACACAAATGTGCACAAAGTCATGACAAGAAAATGAAAGTTTGTCCGTGGCACTTGACTTTCTGAAGTTTGCTTAAAAGAGCAATTATGCTGTCAATAATAGGTCAAACCTGTATTTTTTTTTAAACAATATTTTTCCTGCTAATGTGAATTTTGAAGGTTTTTTTCCTCAACAGTATTCCTTCCAAAATTTTTCCCACTCACACTCTGACATCCTGAAATAAATGCTCCCAGACAAGCCGGCTAAAGAAGTGTGTGTTTACCTTGTCAACAAGAAAAACAAGCGCAGTGCCTGCAGCAACTATTTAGGAGCACTAACGCTCTTGTCAGAGCTAGAGCAAGTGTTACTGCCTGCCTGACAAATGTACAAACATAATATTGAATGTACCACTACAATATGCAACCACATAACAAATAACATCTCGACACAGTTAAAAATGCCCGTGTTAGCTCTTCTGTCTGTAGCACAGACTATCCTAACCTCATTTGACAAAAACAAAGCCATCATTCACTGACAAACGCAAGCATTACACTTCATGCCTGTCCAACATGCGTGTCTCACATGTTTGCGTCATGGCGTTGATCCGTCCGCTCTCAAGTTGTAATCCTTGTTTGATTTCTGTCCTGGTTGAGCGTGGTTTAATTCTTTGTCAAATAGAAATGCGAGTGAAAGGCGACTGCTGTGTTTGCAGTACAGCCAAACAAAATGCATTGTTTTTATGAAGAAATCAGCCAAAAACAATTACAACCGTGGTCTAATATTTGTAATTGAACAGCAGGGAAATTTGTTGCCTTGCTGAGGAGCTAGAGGTGCACAGCCTGTTGCTCCTCGCTCCATCATGTTCCACCTCTGCATAAAACAATTATTAGCTGGTTTTCAATTTTTTTTTTCCCCAAATGTTTTTGTTTCATTTTTTCTCTTTTATTTATTTTTAGATACATGATGAATGACTAAAGTAATGGCTAACGACAGTGATGAATACAGGTTTCATGCGGTCGCTTCAAAAATAAAAGCCACCCTGTGCTCGGCTGAATACGGCGGCAATGTGAAATGTTCATTTTGCATCGGCAACAACATATTACGGCACTGACATTTTGTAAAGAGAGCAAACAGTGAACAGTGGGGGTGTGAACGTCAAAATAAAATTATACTGAGGGCATGTCTTCTTTCCTGTGAGTCCCCCGGGGTGAAAATGGTGGACTCTGTCATTTAAAATTGAGACTACAATAGAATAAGAGGTGCAATTACTTGAGTACACTGAATTGCTCTTTTAGAAAAAAAAAAAAAGCTGATCACAAAACATAGTTTGATTGAATTACAGTTTTATTAAGATTAAAACTTGCAAATACATTTTTAATGGGAAGATTACATTTGACTCAAATGAGGCTGTTTATAAAAAGTCAAGTGGTGAATTGTTTAAAATGGCAGCAGCATAGAACAGGAAAACACAGATCCAGTTTACAGCTCAGGCTGACGGTGTGGGTCATTTTAATGGCACTCTTTTGAACCCTTACTACCAGCTGAGGTTTATTTTGACAATGAATTCACGGCCTCCACAGTCACCAGATCTCAATCTAACAGAGGCTTTGCGTTGTGCTGGAATGGGAGATTTGCTTCTTGGATGTGCAGCTGACAAATCTGCAGCACCTGTGTGATGTAATCACATCAATATGGAGCAAAATCGCTGAGGAATGTTTTTGACATTTTGCTGAATCCATGCCACAAAGAATTAAGGCAGCTCTGAAGGCAGAAGGAGGTCCAACACAGCACTGACAAGGTGCACTTAGTGAAGTGACCCTTGGGTATGTAGCAGTCTCTGTTCTTTTTGTTGCTATTTTTTTTTTTTTGAGGTCTCACCTCCGCATCTTTTTCTTTTTTAATCAAAAGCTCCTCAAAGTTGTCCTCTTTGTGAATCCTTGTTTTTCTTCCTCTCCCACCATCTAAAAGAAAAGATGTATTGTGGGGTTGTCAACATGACTTCTTATTATGGAGTTAAGTGAGTATAAAATTGACTTTGGGCCAGAATGTGACAACTCTCTGAAACCAATTGCAGTTTGAGTCTGCAGGGTTGCTTCTCACTGTGTGCGCGTGTGTCTGTGAGTGAGATATAGAAAGCATGCCTTTGCATATTCTCGTGTTTCATCATGTCCGCTGCTAACGACATGAGAGCTAGTGTGAAAATCAGTAACAAATTTGTCTTTCAAGTTTCAGATCTAAAGGGCACAGGAGAGTGTAATGTTACCCTTTGGGTTTCTTACTAACATGTGTGCACCAACTACTTGATTACTTTACAAAACACTGTTGCTGTGCAGGGAGATGGCATAGAGTGCAATCAATTTTAACCAGCATTTATACCCTCGTTGTCCGTATTGTCACCGGGACACATGTAAGTTCTTGTATGAAGCAGACTATAACTGCCTTATAACAGTATGCAAAGCCTATCTCTACTTTTAAGATTAGGCTTAAAACTTTCATTTTTGCTAAAGCATATAGTTAGGGCTGGATCAGGTGACCCTGAATCCTCCCTTAGTTATGCTGCGATAGGTTCAGACTGCTGGGGGACTCCCTTGATGAATGGAGTTTTTCCTTTTCAGTCACCTTTCTCATTCACTATGTGTTAATAGATCTCCCTGGATTCAACCATACTTCTTATTAATCCCTCTCTTCCACAGCATGTCTTTTATCCTGTCTTCCTTCTCTCACCCCAACTGGTCGCAGCAGATGGCCGCCCCTCCCTGAGCCTGGTTCTGCCGGAGGTTTCTTCCTGTTAAAAGGGAGTTTTTCCTTCCCACTGTTGCCAAAGTGCTTGCTCATAGGGGGTCATATGATTGTTGGGTTTTTCACTGTACGTATTATTGTAGGGTCTACCTTACAATGTAAAGCGCCTTGAGGTGACTGTTGTTGTGATTTGGCGCTATATAAATAAAATTGAATTGAATTGTGTCTAAATAAAGACCCATATTCTGTATATATCAGAGTTTTAATATCCTGTCAATTCCTGGATGGATTCGTGTTGTTTTTTTAATCCATCTTGCAGGAACTAGCCACTGCAAGTGTCCAAGCTTTTGTTAGGCAAGCTGTACCCCTCAGTGAGCTGTAGATCTGCCCTCGATGATGTGCATCAGCCGTGTGGTCGAGGCACTCCACACAAAGTTCAATCAATTTGACCCTTGACCCTCTTTGCTGATGGCCTTTATAGGGGCAGCCTCTGAGTTTGCACAAGCTGACACAAGAGGGAAGAGGGAGGCTGAAGAGCATTATAATACCCAGAAATCCACTTTCCCGTGTCCCCCGAGGTCCGAAGGGAACTTTAAAATATATATTTTGTGTCCTGTCACAGCAAGCATGGTGTGTGGGGTATTAATGTAGCTGAGAATTCAAGACTGAGGCTGTATTAGTTATGTGCTGAGTCCTCTCTGTAAAAACAATGCAAAATGGCATGCATGCCCACACCACAACCGAGGCAGGTGCTGTGCTGACAGCCAACAATAAATGCAGAAAATCAACAGCTTGCACACCTATTTATTGAGACTATAAGAAACTGCAGTACTCTGTTTTTGTGATGACCGGTCATCTGATAAAAACAACATTTGATGTCACATGTGCTCTGGTGAAAAAGGTCAGTTGTTTTCAACTTTTGAAAGTGCTCTGCTCAGCCAAAAAAGCAGCTTGGTATAGAGCTTTTTTAAAGGGCAGCCACATTCTGAGCATGTTTTTTTAGTTTTTTTATGTAAAAACCACACGCGCGCACACACACACACACACACACACACTGAAAAATAAGTTGCGTGCCGTCTGCTCTGTTCTGGGACACACAAATGAGATGGATTTCTGTATCAACTAAGAGAACGGGGGAAAAAGAGGTAGAGAGAATGACAGAGGTAAATAGGAAGGAGATAAGTAGAGACAGAGAAGTGAGAGATTTAAAGGAGTGAATAAAGAAAAGCAAAAAGAAAGCATGTGAGAGGAATAATTTAAGAAAAGTAAGGAGGAGGAGGAGAAAGAGCTACGAATAGCGTAACGGACTGAATGAGAACGAAGCGAATAGAGAGAGACAGAGAGGAGGCGAGATTGCAGATGTCATGTTGATGGATGGGCTGACATTTCCCCTACCCTCACTAATGCTATCTCACTGCTGACACTGCTACTGTACACTAACACGCAGGGACATGCATACACTCTTAAATTTTTATCTTTATTGAATCCTAAACACACACATTGACACAAGTGTGTTCTCCTGCTATCAGCCAGTCATGTCCATTCTTTTAGCTTTTATACTTTTATCGTTGTCGCATTTATTTTGCTTTCAATGCACAACTATGCTATGTCATCTGTACCAGGGCATAATCCAACCAGTAAGGCTTTGGGATTGTGTTTCTACTTCACAGCATCAAACCTATTCACTAAATAAACTGGACTACAGCAAATGAGCAATCAATCCTAACTCATATTTTTAGTGGAATTCCTAAAAGAGGCACCAAAAGTAGGTCTCCAAGCCAATTTGGGAAACCAGCAACAATAGATGTCGTGAAATATGGTCCAGCTTTCTATCAGCTGCTCTTTTCACTGTCCTTGTTTTCCAAGTAACATTTTAAAAGTGGCATGTGTGATCCAGTTTAACTGTAGAAGTTGTATTTTGTTCTATTAAAGCGATCTTCCTGCTGCAGACGGTTTAGGGTAAAACATGAGGTGCATTACTGCAGCGATCTAAAGGGTTTCAGTATAGTCACTTCCTGTTTTGTTTTGAATTTACTTACCTTGTTTTATTGCCTTTAGTTCTACTTCCTCCCTTTGTTTCTGTTTTCTGCCAATTTTCTGGCACAACTCTGTGCCGTCAGTTAATCACTCTCCCACTATACATAAAACCACGCTTCATATATCCCTCAGTCTGTCTCAGCACTTTTATGAATGTTCCAGCATTTTCCAGTATTGCAGTTATTCTCTCATGTATGACCTTGTGCCATTGTTAACTTCTGCTTTTAGACTGATCCATTTGCTACAGGGACAGCCTACTCACGTATGACCCCAGTTATGATCATTATTATTGTTATATATATCTATATCTATATCTATATAGATATAGATATATCTATATATATATCACTGCTTCTGATTCTACAGTTGGTTCAGCAGTTCGAGTTATTTTCTTATCACTTTTTAAAACAGAAAAGCACATTTAAAGTGTTAAATGTCTATTGAAGGAACTAATACAGGAAAAAAAGGGAATAAAATACTTAATAAAGCAAATAAATAATCAAAGCTGTGGAATTTATTGATTTGATTCCATCTGTGCACTGTATAATGGCTTTACTATATGTAGCATAAACATTGATTTATGCTGGCAATAATGTGTTTGGATTTTCACTAATGAAGCAGTTCATTGACTTAGATCAGTTTCTTTAAATGTCATTTGCAGTAGCGGTTTTTGATATGGGCGACATGGGCCGTTGCCCAGCATCGTGGTGGGGGCGGCATTGTGAGCATCGGCAAAAAAGTTACTCGCACTCAACAGGCTAGGTCCGCCTCTGGTCATTCATTTGGATGTGAGAACCAGAATTGAGTTTCAGAAGGGAGGTTTAGCTATAATGGCGTAAAGCTGAGTAATAAACCTTTAAACGGTTTCTCAGTTACATCATAGTGATGACGGTGGTGTTAGTACATTTTACACTAAAGACTCATAGTGACAGATGATGAGACCCATTAACAACTTCTCCACTGTAGCGATTGCCCGGTGCACAAAACATATGATGTGCAAGCTGGGTATTAATCAAACAAATCAATTAAAGAACTCGCCTTTGACATCAGCGACAGATCAAAGCTTATCTTACTAATACACAACCAGTAGCTGTCAGCTTTTGCACATGCATAACTACCCACAGATGCTGATGTCGGACTCAATTCTTAAAGTAGCTAGCATTTTTAATGGATGTAACTCAACCTGGAAGCTGCAGACTGTAAAAAGAGAAACAAAAGCAATTAAAGTTCTAGTTCAAAATGAGCTAATATATGTCAAACACCCTGTGTTAGGTTCTGGCCACACATTGGCTCCATTAAACATGTTACAGAATGGAACTAAACTGTAACTAAACACACTGCAGGAAAAACTCAATTCTCCTTAGAAGGTAACTGGAATCAAATCACAGACTATACAGAGTGCAGCAGTTCATTACTCAGTTGCTTGCTAAATGGAAATATGCTGACACTTTAATATGGTCAACACCTTTTGGGGACATTCACAGTCATGCAGTACCTATCCTATTTAATTTTTGATTTAAGAGCGATGACAAGAATCCTAAACATTTACTTTTATCTTAGCAAATGCTCAACAGGGGCAAAATGGGATAAAAAGCAACTCTCAGAGATGTATATTTTGATACTTGTACAGTCATATGAAAAAGAAAGTTTTCAGAGGACTGAATGCAGTCCTGTGGAAAAAAAAACAAACTAATTACAGCCTTACTGCTTCCATAGGGATTATGAGGGTAAGTAGCAGTCGCTGCTAATCAAATACACTTGATTAACTGATCGTCATCAAGTGTGAGCACTTCTATAAAAAGCAGACGTTTTGGCAGTTTGCTGACCTTGAGCATTCAGGTGTGTGATATAACACCGTGCCACAATCTACGCAGGAGAGGATGTCACAGCAGATTTACCCCGAGATCTTAGAGAAGCAATTGTTGCCCATCAGTCTGGGAAGGGTTATCAGACCATTTTCAGACTATTTGAAGTTCATCATTCTAAAGTGAGGAAGATTATTCAGAAGTGGAAACCATTCAGGACAGTCGCCAATTTTTCCCGGAATAGGCGTTCCAGCAAATTCACTTCAAGGTCAGACCGTGCAAAGCTCAGAGAAACTGCAAAAAACCCAAGAGCTACGACTCAGGCTGTACGGGTCTCCGTTAGCATGTTAAATGTTAAAGTTCATGACTGTACAATTAGAAAAAGACTCAACAAGTATGGCTTATTTGGAAAGGTTTCCCAGATAAAAAAAAACACCACAGTTTAGGTTTGCAATCCTGCATCTGAATAAACTACAAGACTGCCAATCACAAACACCACCAAGTGAAGTGTCAGCACGCTGGTGGAGCAGAGGACGATTTGGGCTTGTTTTGCAGCCACAAGACCTGGGCACTTTGTGAGTTGACTACAAACTCCTCAGTATACCAATGTATTCAAGAGTCAAATTGGAGGACCTATGGTTAAAGTTTGACTGAATTGTGTCGTGCAACAGTGCAATGATCCCAACCACAGCAACAAATAGTAAAAATCACAGTGTTGCAATGACCCTGTCAAAGTCCAGACATCAATCTGAATGAAAGGTGGCGGCAGTTTACGAGAGCATCGCTCAAACGTCAATGAACTGAAACAATGTTATAAAGAACAAATTTAGCTGTAAAATGAGTTGAAATAACAACTTAGAATTTCTAATCATTGAAAGGCAAATACAATACTTGGTAGTCCTTTATTTTCTAGCCATTATTCTGTGAAAGTTTTGGCTGTATTGATTATTATTTCAGCATCTGAGCACAACACCAAACCTTCAGTTGCTAAATAAAATAGACACTGACTCTGACATACTTGACCACGTCATTAACAAAGGATCTCCAGAGGTCCAGAGTGATTATTGCTATCATGAAATGGAAAACATGCTTCTCTGTTTGAGTTTTCAGAGTAAGGTAATGCAAGGGGAATTCAGGTTGGAATTGTATATTCCTGAAAATGTTCCATATAATGGTAAATTAATTTCTCTTTTTGTGCCTTTGAAGTGTAGGCTATGATCAAAGGCAGGGCTGCGAGCCGTATTTCTGCCATCATAAAGAATCCTCTTGACTCCACAAGCATTTATACGTGTGTGTGTGTGTGTGTGTTTTTCACTTAAAAAAAACAGTTTATGATATTCTGTGTTTAAATTCAACGAGCCAGGGGTGTACACAATTTATTTTTACACAATTTTCAAAAAATATTTAGCTGTGAATGTGAAAATAGACTGATGCAAGGTTTCAACTGGTCATCCGGCTCTATTAACATCGTTTCCCATAGAAATAAAACAGGAACTGGCATGTGAGGCTCAGTGTCCCACGTTGTGTAAAATAAAATAAATAGGATATGCCCAATTTATTTTAATCCCCAAACCGAACAGTCTTAGATGTTTTATTTTGTTAGAGAGTCATGGGAAGCAAATGAGCTAGAATTAGTCCCGTGGGTCATGTCATTGAAGGACGCTAAATCCATGTTGTCTTAATTAAAGCTCAGTGAATAGATGAAAATTAGCATTGCCCAAAGCCTCTGTGAACAACACCACCGGGAAAATAAAGTTTTCCTAATAATTATGGTGATTGTGCTTTTTAGTGTGAACAAGGCTTTCCGTGGGTACAAAGCAAAACAAGCCATTACAACGCTCATCAAGGGAAAAGTAAAACTCTTGATGGAGCCATCAGTCACTTCTAAATTAGAGACAGTTCACATCTCAAATGTAATGTATTAAACAAAAATCACAGATGAAAAAAATAGGCTTCTTGCAAATATTGTACGCTCATTCTTGTGCCATGTTGAGGCCTCTTTATGTTCAGGGTATAATTAGTATTATTTATTCATCTGAACTGTGTGTAGCTTTTTTGTAACCATTCATAAAAGACGCAAGTCTCATTTTCAGTCTTAGAATATAAAAGAGTTGAATTGATAGATTTTTTTTTTTTTGGGGGGTTTAATGACAACTTACCAAGGCAGTGGGCTACTGAACAACACTGACAGTCTTTCTAAATTATAGATTTCTGTGTGATTACGGCGGCATGTACTACAAACACAACAAGCCCCAATAATGCATAGCTGGCCTAAAATGCTGCAGTCTCCTGATGAGAATTAAGAATATACAGCATATTAGTCCCATTTTAGATTAACTTTAGTGGCTCCACTTTGCAGTTTGGGATTGATTTTAAAGTGTTATTGATCACATAAGAAACAGTTTGGACTGGTGCCCAGTCAAATCTCCGTTGGCAAACTGTTTCAGTCATTTCACATTTAAGGCTGAAGACTAATGCCGACTTTACAGCAGATGATCCTTGAAGCACTTTAAGAGTTTGGGAGATTTTAACAACATTAGGACCGATATCTTTAGGGTGCCGTATGAAAGAAAGTGTAGAGAATCAATCAAAGAGGCTTATAAGGGCTGCAAAGCGTCCTATCTATCCTATAGTAATACTGTTTTGGTAAAACTTGATAACAAAAAAAGTGATTTCAAATGGTTTATAGTTCTGTTATATATTTCTAGAACGTGTATCTGAATGCTTCTTCAGATTTTTACTTGTCCCTTATCTGTATGTCTCCATAATTGAGGTAGTTGATCCAGAACATGAAAAAGGATCATGGCTGGTGTCTGAGTTTCCCAGATCAGTCGGCTTTCTTGGTAAATGCAAAATAATCCCGGTGCTAGTGGTGGGAGAAAAAAAATGGGTAGAGAATTTTATTGTGATTATTTTGTGTAGCAATATTATATGAGCACTGAGAAATATTATCTATATAAAAACAATGAAACTGTAGATGATGAAGCAAAGCACCAAAAGCTGTACTTTTAGTGCTTGATTAAAATAACCATATTCCTTTGATTACATAAGATCCACTAAAATAGATTTTCAGGGCCAGCAATTGGACGTTCTGTAGTGGCCAATATTGACTGGGTGTGGGGGGGGAAATCAATACACCATACTATTACTACCGCCATACTAATGTGTGGTAATACTGTATCAAGTATGGGGTGCAAAATATCAATATTTTATCTCATAAATTGCTAATTGCATTTAAGATGATGAGCTTTTTTCATAAAATGAAATACCACTGGCCTCACATAACAGTAGCTGAAGATAGCAAAGCTAGCTTTGCAATCCAATGAAACACCAACAAACACTGGACACACTTTGCTTGACAAAACTTCCAGTCTCGTCTTGTAACTTAATTTTAACTTAAAATGAACTTGTTTTTTAGTAAAATTTATTTGTAGTTAAATACCTCGTCATCTGAAGATAATTCAGATTTTAAGAGATAAAAACTCAGCGATTCCTCATGAATGAGTGTTAGCATCAGTGTCAGAAAATATCAGATTTTTAACAGGAAGAAACCTCTGGCAGAACCGGGCTCAGGGAGGATAGCCATCTGCCTCGGCTCATTGGGGTGAGAGGAACGAGAAGGCAGAAAACCACAGAGAGGCACAATATAGCAATAAACAGTGTGTATGTGTGGGGGGCCACCAACTGCAGATAAAAAGCAATGCAGCTCAAGGGCCAGAGACAGAGGAAACAAAGGAAAAAAGTGGGGGACACAAAGTCAGTGCCATGCAATACTGGCATACAAATGCATAGAAAGTAAAAAAGAGCAGAGTGGAAGTGCTCATTGCATCATGGGTCCCCAGCAGCCTAGGCCTAGTGTAACAAAAGGATGATTCAGGGTCACCTTAGCTTGCCCTACCTGCAAGCTTTGTCAAACATCAAAGTTTTAAGTCTTAATAGTAGTGTGTCTGCCTCCTAAACCCAAACTAGGAGCTGGTTCCACAAAAGAGGAGCTCAATAGCTCAAGCTCTGCCTTACATTTTACTTTCACAACTTTAGTAACCTCAGGTAAGACTGCACGCTGAAAGCATGCTGTGTCCGTGCTATGATATGCTCTAAATCCAAAGTAAAACTCTTCAAATAAACCCTTTCTGTGCAAATAGACACATAATTGTTTTCCAACAACCCTTTTCTATGATTTTAGAAATAAAGTATAGATTGTTGGTTTTGCCCTTACATCCAGAACTCGGGCAGTCATTGACTGCTATTCTGGTACAGGTTGATGTGAGCACCATCTTTAACGAAGGCTGTACAGCAGCTGTTTTGGCTTTTTCTAACCAGAATAGAATAGAAAGCCCAAAATAAATTAACTAAAAACAGATGTTTTTGTAAAGCCTGCTCAGAGTCATTGTTAAGAATTGTTGGACCTCTTAGAGGTAACCACATCTCCCCATGGAACACTTTTTGACCTCTTTTAGCTCTGAGAAAGAGATTACTACATATTCATTTTAATTCCTAATTGCTTCATAATTTGAACGGGAATACTCTAAAAATAAAACAGACTATATGTTCATGTTCAAGTCTTGAGCTGCACCTAATTTCTTTATATTTTGGTAGAAAGATTGAAAATGGATTCAGTGATTTGCTGTTTTGACGAGTTTCAAAGTCATTATTTCTTACTTTTATTTAGTCTTCAGGACAGTTTGATTCTCAAGATGATTCCACACTGTTTCAGTAATGTTGGAGTTCAGGATCTGGGGGGGAGGCCAATGCATGGCATGATATCAAGAATGGCTTCTTGGCAGCCCCCACTGAACTGAAACCATTTCTGATGAGCTGAAGTGAAGAGGCAGATGCATCTTTAAGGTCCTGTTTTCGGTTATTGTTTCAGGTTTCCACAAAGTGCCTAAAAATAGCTAAATATTCATTTTTTAATTCTAAGTTGTCTGTAATTGTATGTGTCAACACATGGCTTGAGTTAGGTGCCTTTTTTATACTTGAGCGATTCACTGGTCCCTGTTAAGAACCACAGAAAAACCTTGAGAGACCTTCAGAAGCCTTAGTAAGAAAAGAAACAAGGGGGAATCATGACTTTTCCACAGCACTGTATTATAGCTTAATTGAATTCAATAAAGCACTAAATTACAACAACAGTTGCCAGAAGGCGCTTCGTATTGTAAAGTAGAGATCCTAACACAATACAGAGAAAATCCTAAATATCAGATGACCCCTATGAGCATTCACTTGGTGACAGTGGGAAGGAAAAACTCAATTTTAACAGGAAGAAACTTCCAGCAGAACTACGCTCAGGTTGGGAAGCCATCTGCTGTAACCAGTTGAGGGTGATGGAACGGAGACAGGACAAAACTGTGGAAACAAATATGTTTTTGCCAACGACTATAATAAGAATAATATTATATGTCATTAAATGTTAACCAAACATGTTACACTGGTTTTCAAATATTTATATGCTTTAATTTATTTTCAAACTCCACTAAGGTAATCTAACAAAGGCGGAAAAAAACAACACATCACACAAAAAAGTGTCATTGTTTCTTAAAAACCGGCTGTTTTAAATATAAATAAATATGTAAGGCTAGTGATAGTTGTGACCTAAAAAATATAAAGCCTTTGACAAAATTTTGATCAGATTTCTTGGCCAGGGTTCATGCATTTTTAAAATGGTCCTTCTTTCCAGCTCATCATTTAACAGTCTATTGCCTTTGATACTTTCTAAATTCACCACTTGCCAAATAGGCCAATGGCAAAACAGTCTTTTCTGAACTCACTTGTTTTCAAAGATGCTCTCCGCAGGCATTCGTAATTTCACAGAAAGCCACACACATGCATTAACGGGCACGCACGGGCATGCCACTTTTAAGAAAGTCACTCATAACTATCCAAAAAAAAACCCGAAGCTTGGAAGTCTTGCTGTGTTTTAACATATACTTTATTATTTCTTCTAACATTCACGCACATTCAGTGTGGGCTGTGTTAGGTATTGTTTCCTTCTGTTGGCTGTTACGTGACAGCTAATTAAGCCTTTCAGTAACATCCTCTGCTTCGTCACTATAGACAGACATTAGTCACTCTTATCTTCACACAGAACACACACACACACACACACAGCTCTATTTCCATCACTTCAGATGGAAATCATTACGCTGATTTTACTAACCTAACTAAAACCTTTACCTTAAAGTAATCTTTCCTTACACTTAAAGCAAGTCTTTATAGTTAAAGTCAGTTATTATGGTGATTTTTCATTTTTCAGATCCCCACAATCCAAGCAAATCACCACAATGTGTTTTTTTTTCTTTATACATTTACATTTTTGAGAGAACTTGTACGCACATGCATCCCTTCACACTCTTTTTATGTGGTGTCAAAAAGCTACTGTGTGCCCTCAGAATATATTTAACCTATTTCGATTGGGAGCAAAATGCGCACACACCAACACACACTCATTCATCATTCTTCTCTCCTCGCATGTAGACATGCACATTCTCTCTCCATCACTTATTCCTCTAATGTTAAGAGGTCACTGCCTGGGCGTTGTAGATAATAATGAATTATGATTTTGTGTGCAAGAGCACACACACACACATACATTTTGAGGGGTTAACACGCATTTGAAAGACTGTCTGTGATTATGTGCATTTGTGTGTGCTTGTGCGTGCAATGTGCTGATGTCAAATATTCACTTGACAGGCCATAAAGATGGATATCTTCCTATTACATTCTTAATTACATGACCTTTAAGAAGTCAATCAAAATGGATGTGTATTTTCCTGAGCCTTTGAACCAGTAACAGTGTCACCAGCATAATACCGAATGTGTTTCAGATCTGTACTGTGTTTTTCATCGGGTAATTATATCTCACATGTTAACAGTGAAGTTATCCTATTCTGTCCTGTTCAAATGTGATCGGAGTCTCTTGAGCTCTGCGTGAAATCTTCCCCACCAGCTTCACACTAGTGCACATTCAAATATCAGAATTGTATGTTTAAATGTGACTGACACAAAATTTTGAAAATTAAAGGCTCTGAAACTGAGTACAGATTAAAAGAATAGGCAGCTTTTAAAAATTTAACTTTATTTTACTTGTATCATATATACTGAGATTACCGAGACCCAAGCTCAGACTTTGTAATCAAATTCCTTTAAATCTTCCTTTGTATCCATCCGGGTCATCGTAGTCTAAGGAGCTTGGAAAGAAAAGCATCTGGATTTCTTTAAGTTTCCTTGAAGACGTTTCACGTCTCATCCGAGAAGCTTCTTCTGTTTTAAGAGCAAAAGGTGGAGAGTCCAAGATTTTAAGCCCTATGGGAGTGTCCTTAAGAGGGTCATGGACCCCCTATTGATCTTCTACATAATCACACTAGCCAAGGTGTGAAAACAGGTGTAGGTCACAATTAGCCAAGGTTTCGGGTGAACCCATTGTGAAACCTAGCCCCACCCTATCATGTGATTTCCTGAGGTCAGAAGGTCCAGGATGTGCGTGGGCGTTAATGCGTCTGGGAAGGGATCTCAAAATAAAATTATAGATGGCAGACAGTTGGTGTTGTAAACCACCGCCTCTGTTCAAAGATGGCCATTCACAGTGGACATAGATGGCTTCTTTCACCCCTCTTTCAAACCATCTGTCTTCTCTGTCCAAAATGTGAACATTAGTGTCCTCAAAGGAGTGACCTTTGTCCTTTAGATGCAGATGGACCGCTGAGTCTTGTCCCGTCGAGGTGGCTCTTCTATGTTGTGCCATGCGTTTATGAAGTGGCTGTTTGGTCTCTCCAATGTAGAGGTCTGAGCATTCCTCGCTACACTGTACAGCATACACTACGTTGTTAAGTTTATGTTTAGGAGTTTTGTCTTTGGGATGAACCGGTTTTATGTCTTCATTTGTAGAAGCTCTTGTTGTGCACTGAACTTTTAAAGCGCTACATGTTATAAATTTGTGTTAATTTTCAAATAATATTCAATTCTAAAGAACGTGGACTCCTGGAAATGTAGATATTTATCTATGTGGGTTTTTTGTGATCCCTCTTAAAACAATTATCTCAGTTTGACTGTTAGTATTATTATGTATACTAAATATATATAAAGTATAATTACACACTTTTTGAGGTTTCTTCTTGAGATGTTTTGTCCTACATCCTTGCACCCACTTGCCAAGCTTCCTTTTCACTCTAGGGTTTTTCTCTTAATGAAGATATATTTAGGCAGGTAGCTGAACAGAGCTGCAGTTCTAGCACACGAATGATGCTTTCATCCTAATCTGTATAAGCATACCACAGCGTACACAGTGCTTCATTTTTACTCCTGGGAATTATGATTTTTGCCTTTGTTGGGTTTTATTTTTATAATTAAGATCTCACTTTGGAGATGAAATTCCATGTCTGTCTATTTTAAATCCAAAACCTTACAGGCAGAGAAACTTTTTTTTTTATTCTTGAGATGCACTCTTTTGAAGTTCCCGATCAACTTTTTTTTTTTTTTCACTTTCTCAGTTACACCAGCCAGTCTCTAAAGTACTTGCCATAATCCGACTAATATTGGTTTTAAGTGTCAGCATTCATAAAGATCTCTTTTTGTTTGTATGTTGAAGAAATCTCGTAGTATAATGTTGGTAACAATTTGTGTAAGCCTGTTTGGCTGAATCTCACACAGGAGTTGAATTTGGTTTCTTTTGTCAGTATACATGATAAATTCAGTCTAAAGTGATTCCTCAGTAAACCACCACTAAAGTTTAAAGCACTGAGTTTGCGTTTGCAATAATTAAGCCCTTGGGAGTTTTAACTACTTTGCGTTTTTGTCTAACATGAAAATGCTCTGATAAAAAGAGCCGATTACACATGAGTCGGTGAGATTATTCACCAATTAGATGTGTCTTGTGACCCCTAAAACAACACAAATGCTGACATGACAGGGGCTTTGTGAGGTTGTATTAAGGTGTAACCGGCATGCAATGCAAAGAAAAAATGTTATGCTCCTGGTAATGAAAGTGAAGAGTAGAATATGACAAAATTCAAGATTTTTAGGAACAGCAGAAGCCAAGAGGGTGGATAACACTGTTAAAACAATTATCTGGTGTTATTTAGTTATTGTTCAGATCAGCAATCATATGAACCGTTCTACTCTGTGTTACAACCAGTAAACTTTAACAAAAAAAACCCAACTGTGCACACACAGGAGAACTCAGAGTGCGTCTTTTTAAGGTCGCTTTCAAATGGCTGGTTGATCTGAAGCAGGTGGTTAGTGTGAAGCCATTACACTTATCTGTGTTAGAGTACACTTTCTTCTACTGCACTTAAGATCTCAGGCTGTAAAGTTCAGTTCCTTCTGGGCTGGGGCTTGTCATCCACTACAAATGGAAAGTTATCAATCTTCTGTGGGTCCCCGGAAGGTCTGCAGAAACTCAAGGCTGTCTGTTATGTCTGTCTTCTGAACTTCAACAAAAAAAAAACTGACCTAGACAATTAATGTTTACAAATTTACCCATAAACATTAGCTTAAATGATAAGGTTTAAGTGTAATTAGCTTTATGTTCCTTTTCTAAATGAGTTGTATGACCATGAAATGCAAGCCTCCATGATGCATAGCAATCTCATCCTGAAGCATCATGGAAAATCAATTAATTTCAGAGATTGAATCCATGCAGCTCATTTAAGGGAGTATAATTATCCCTTTGTGTACCCTTCATTACAAAAAATACTAGCAATGCAGTTGTAAACTGGAGAAGTATATGAAATACTGAAATTCAGAACAAGTAGGTGTCTTAATTTGAACTCAAACTAATTACAAAGACTTTTTTTGTGCAGCAAAAAGACTTGCTTGAGTGAATGTAGCTTTGTGATTAACCAAATAGATATTCCCTTAGCATCATCTAACTTCATCACATGGATAAATTAGGCAGTTTAAAGTTAGCATATTGGCTAGCAACCATGTTTATTAAACATTACTTATGTGATAAATCAAGCAGTCTAAAAACTTACTGGCTAGCAAGCCCGTTTGTTAAAAGCTACTTACCCAGGAAACGTTCTGTACATTAGCAGAGAAACAGGCTTCAGGTCTGTAAAATCAGACTGGAGCAACAAGCATTGCTCTGCTGCTTCAAAAGTGTCAGCATTTTAGCTTTTAAGGTTATATGTCTATCTGTACATCTACTTAAGCATACTGTTACTGTGAGCTAAAGGCCACGGCTAGCATGGCATGCTAATTTTGAGGAAGTATGATTTTTAATGGCATATATTAGTCTTGCAGTTTACAGAGGTTGTGTCAATCCTCCTGTGAAAGATAAACGTTTCACTCATGCTCATTTGTCTGTCTTTCAGTATGATTCTGTAAAAACTAATAGGCTGAATTTTGTTTATCTGAGGCTGGCCATGGGAAAAGAAGGGACCAATTACATTTACTGATGCATATTTTTTTTTAATGTTAGGGGCTTTAGCCTTGACAATAGACTGCTCTACTTCAAGTTTCACATAGTGCACTCTGTGATCTTGCTTGGAAATGATGAGTTATTGAAGTGAATTTATTAACTGAACTGTTAGTGGTTCTGGTTTGTAACACATCAAAAGGAGGACCAAACAGGATCAGTGTAACATGATTTATTTTTCTGTACAGCAGCGCTAGGTTTTCTCAGCTATATGTCTTCCAATTATGTAATGAGGTTTGAAACAAATCTGTGGTGTAAATGATCTAAGTGTGAAAATTGTGGCCTGTGACTGGAGTGCACCTCCCAGCGCTGAGGCAGAGCAGATCTTTGAGCAATGCTTTTACTCTTCACAAGCAAACCTCTCTGGTGGTGCCCTTGACAAAAGCACTTAACCTCACCTGCTCCAGCTGAGCTGTATTGAGCAACTCCCTGAAGTCACTTTGTTAAATTGAATGAGGGTGATACAGGTTGTATTGAAAAAAGGGCTCCCAGTGATCTTTAGTTAACAAAAGGTATGAAAAAGACTGAAAGAGATTGTAACAACTTTGTCCAGCTTTTTAGTTTTATCTTTCAGTTGCCCTCTTTGAAATAAATACATGCTTTTTAGCAAGAATCCTTAGCCTACTTAGGTATGATCTTCTTAGTTTTTCAACACTGGGACTGTAGCATAAGACAATTACTATCTTCACCTATTTCTCTCTTAAAATATTTTTTATCTCTTTTCATATTTATGCCAGGATAGAAGGAATTTTACATATATCATTGACAAATCAAGTGATTTAACAAGAATCATTTGCAATGTTCCTCTTATAATAATTAGGTTCTGACATTTATGTAATTTAGATGCCACTTTGACATGCAGCTACCTTGCAGTATATCTAACTGGATGTCTTACTGGGCCCAGTAAGACACTTCAACCTGCCACACACCACAAAATCTGCCCGAGGCATTGACCCATCTTCGAAATTCCCAGATCCAAATGCAATCTGGCATCTATGGAAGTCAGAACAAGCCAGATGCAGAGAACTCCCACCCCGCAAACCTCCATGACATCCAAAACATATTTTGCTACGTTCTGGTTTCTCAGACAGCACAAGACACCCTCAGGGGTCTTTTTGCACAGTCCTGATGAGTCACATGATATTAACACAGTATTATTGCAGATATTTAAAACAAGTCGCTCTTGAAAATGAGACCTCATGTCTCAATGAGATTTTACCAGTATAAATAACGGTGAAATACAAAAATAAAGACCACAGAAATGTAGCTGCTGAATGAATACTGCGACTAACTCTTACAGCATTGATTATATTTAGCTGCATAACTATATTTATCGAATAATAAAGCATAGTTTATATTACAAAGCTACCTTTGTTTTAAAAAATTGTAATAGTTTAGAACTAATTGACTGAATAAACAATTATTTATATGGTTTTTAGGGGTCTGGATGCAAATGAACAATGCATTGAGTGGACAATGAGATATTCCTCTGAAAACGTTTTCAAGTCGTGGAATCTGCAGCCATCTGTAAAATACAATGGAGGCTTTGACATGGTTTGGGGCTGTAGTTATGCCAGTGGTGTCTGGGAATTAAAAAGAAAATCAAATTTGGATCCACCACACAATACCATCTGAAAAGCATCTAATTTACAATGACTTAATTTTTCAGCATGATCAATTATCCCTCCAAAAAAGATCCAGTAAAAGAAAAACAGACTATCTGTCATGGACTGACCTGCCCAGATCACAGACCTCAGTGTTATTGAAACAGTGTGGGATCATCTCAATAGATAAACACCGTAAGAAGAGCGTTAAATGTCCTTCAAGAAGCCCGGAGAACTATTACTGAAGACTACCTAAAAAATTACAAGAAAGGTCGCCTTAAAGATTTCAGGCTATGTTGAAAAATTAAGGTGGTCATGCTAAATATTGACTTTCAATTTCAAAAACTTGCAAGCTTACAAACTTTTTCACAGAACTGTAGAAGAAATAGTTGATTTTCTTATGTCAGAAAGTAATTCTAGGCAGACAAACACGCTACTATCAGAACTGGAGTTGCACTGCCTTTTAAACCAACAATAAAGATTCTTTATTTTCTGTTCTGTGTTCGTATGTCTCTGATGAAAGCAGTACAACTGACTGGATAACTAATTAGTAGCATCGCTGTATACATCATCCATCTGACTGCCTCACTAATGGACTGATACACTGCTTTACCCATGCTGCCTGTCATATTGACTGACATGACTGATGCATTGCGTGACTGGTTGAATGACCATCTGACACAGCAGCTTGCTGACAGATATACTAGCTTTCTGACTGACTACACAACTGAGAATCTAAGAGAGTGACTGGCTGTGGGGGCCATTGATGGACTGTCAGTATATTCTTAATACAAGGTAAGCAGCCAAGTGTGCCCATGCCATGGGAAGCCCGAGTGACCAGTGTGCTAATAGCATGACCTCCTACGTAATACTAAAAGGAGAGGCGGCTGGGGAATAGAGTAAGAGATAGTGACAGAACAAAGGTAAGAATATGAAGACAAGAAGAAACGCATTTAATACAAAAGAAAAAAAGGGGACAACACGGTGAGAAAAAAACCCTCTTTTTAGGTCTGTTGTTACTGATTCTGAAGGACAGGGACACACAGCTGTTGTTAAGGACAAATAGGAGAGACTGATGAAAAGCAGACAAGCAGAATTAGAAGGTAAAATTGAGAAGATCAGTGCTTTTAGGCCAAGAATGAGTGAAGGGACAGAAACAAGGTAAGGGTAAAGCTTCAGCACTGGGGTAGAAAAATTTCATGGAGGTAGAATTTGGAAAAAAGATTGTTTCTATGTCCCTTTGGGCAACACAGAATATTGATTGTATCCATGGTCATTTAATGTGTGCGGTAATGCAGTTGTGTGCCAAGATCGTTGTACTTTTACAGTAAAAGTGCACACTCCAGCATTCATTGTGCATGTCTGAATGTGTGTATGTCTTTGTACCCCTGGGCAAAGGGCATAAGCGATGAACTCTCCACTATAAATTTCTCATATTCAACTATGAATGATGCATTTTGAGTAGGGGATGTATGCACCTCCGGGATAGGATAGGATAGGATAGATTAAGTGTTTGAATACACTGAGAGATACAGCACAATCACATTTGCAGTATAGCATAATAACATTTTTAAGCACAAATCTGAAACATTTAAAGTACAAAAAGTAAAAAACGAATATCAAAGAGAATGGAGTAATTTCAGTGGCTCTGGCTTTAAGGCCATGATTACAGCTTTAAAATTAAACATTGTTTTCATAACAGTGCAGACAATAATACTGTCAGCACTGTTTTCAGCACAGCAGTAGGTGATGCTCATATATTGCTGAAAGGCCAACTTTTGACTGGTACTGCAAAGACACCAATTAAGCGCAGAGCGAACAAACACTAACAGTAACTTAAATACATAGCGCATTGAGTTAGGGGTGTGACTTTCCTCAAATGGAATTTTTTTTTTTCTGCTGTAGCAATGGCTGTTTTCACTCATATTTATTGTAACAAGCTTGGATGTATGACTGGCTAAATATATATCCAGTCAAATGGAAGAAAACACAAAAACTAAATAAGAGACAGTGTTAAAATTGTTTTGCTTGACCAGCATGGCATCATTTTTTTTCTTCCTGCACAGTTAATGTTAAGATAATTAAAATGACATTAACTGCTGTTTTGTTGTGCATGCTGAATAAGCTGTGGATCAGCTACAATGTCACATGAAGAAATATTGTTGTTTAAATCCATCTCCTTTGTTTTAAGTGTTCAAATACTATAGTTAAGAATAAAGCAGAAAGCAGACATATTCTTCTAATACTATTACCTTTCATCAGGAAACAATGGCAGATGCACTTACGCCCCAGAAGTTGGTATTACACAACAGCGGCTGTGTTTATGCAGGTCTCTTACTGCAGGATGAAAATGTGCCTGTATTGAGTCATTCTCCTTGCTTATACCATCTCTATAATATGCAGATGCGAGTGCGGAAAGAAATTAAAAGCATACGTGAAACACTGAAGGCTGCCCGAGCACTACCAATCCCGCAGTCCCAGCATTAACAGCACATCCACGCTGAACGATTATGCAAAATCCTGCAGTATGTTTCAAGCCACTGTTTTTAAATGAGTCATTTCAGTGCTATGTGTACAATGTCATAATTGTTTTTTTATTTGAAGCGGGTGAGCTGAATGGGCGCTGAAGTGACGTGGAGTTCTTATGTCACTTTGACCTTTGAGTTTAGCTCTTCAGACCAGAGTGTCCATTCTGTTTCTTTTATGTTACGTGACTCTTAAGAACACAAGTTCAGCTATCTTACAAAGTCTTCATCAGAACCTAGACTTTATTTATTTCATGGTTTCTTAGTCATATACAAGTGTTCAGCTTATATAAATACAGAAATACAGTATACAAGGAAACAACTGAGTTTTATGTTTCTTGAGCCCAGAACCTTCGCCTGATATTTCCCCATTCCCCATTCCCCATCACACTGATAGCACTTACCCAAACAAGTCTTTCTAGTAATGGAAAGTTTAAACTAGTTTAGAGCTACTTCAGTTTCACTCGTATCCATTTCTCCACTCCCAGTACCACGCCGATGTGAGGTGCTGATAAATGGAAAGAGACTTGGCTACAGCTGTCTGCCAAGAAAATCAGTGGACAAAATGCAGCTGAGAATAAACAGCTAAAAAATACTATACTGTGAAAAGGTCTTGAGGCACCCCTCATTTCTTTATATTTTCCTTGGAAATTTGGAGAAAGGGTATAAGGGTCTAAAGTTAACATTTGCTATGACCACCTTTATTCTTCAACACAGCATGAACTTTGTTAGGCAAGCTTGCTTCTTGTACATTTTTGAAGTCGTCTTCAGGAATAGTTCTCCGGGCTTCTTGAAGGGCATTTAAAGCTCTTTTGTCTGCCTTTTGTTCTGTCAAGATGATCGCAATAATGTTGAGGTCCGGGCGCTGATCAGGCCAATCCATGACTGATAGTGTTTCCCCTGTGTGTTTTTACTCTCCAGCTGTGCTTTTACTCCATTGGCAATGTTTCACAAGCTTTCCACATGGTATTCCATGATGGATCAAGATTTGACAGTACCTTATTGTGTTATAAATCCATCCATTCCCCAAATAATGACAGAGCCTCTACTGTGTTTTGCAGATAGCCACAGACACTCATTGTTGTACCTGTCTCTTGACCCTTTCTGTACATAGTGATGATAGTTTGAGCCGAAACATTTCAAAGTGGAATTCATGACTCTATAAAGGTCTGTGTAATGTGCAGCTAACGGATCTGTAAGACCTGTTAAAAGTTCATCTGAACTGAAGGACCGGATGAATATACAGTATATTAGGTCCTGTGTAGCTGGATATTTTTATGCCTGCCACATCTTCTTTTTTCCTCCACTTCTCCAGTTTCCTCAGCTTTTTTAAGAACACACTGCTCACCTTGCTGAAATATGCAAAATTTTTGAATAGTAGCTCCGTTAGAATCACCTCATTGATAAAAATAAAAACAAACAAACAAGCAAAAAAATCACATTCCTCCGCCAATCTCCAAAGAACAACTTTGAAAGAGTTTCAGAAAGCCTGGAGAACTTTTGTTCAAAACTACAATGTATAAAGAAATAAGGAGGGGCTCAAGAGTTTTGTACAGTACAGTATATTGATTATCCTGAGGTCTATAGCCCGCAGTGTTACTGTGCCATCATGAATATTCAATCCCTTCAAACCACTGCTGCTCAGATTTTTCAGCTTCCTACTGTGTGCGGCTGAACGGACTCACTGTACTACATGGGTATTAAGCACATCACTCATGGCCGTTGCAGGGAGGAAAGAAGTCCAGATTTTTCCATCTGGTCTCCTGCTTGATGTTTTATTCATCTGAATGACCCTGTTTCCTGATCTATGATCTTAAGAGACTCAGCCACACACACACACGAATGACACCACCCTCCCACATGTTTATATGCGATTTATCAGTGGGACTTAAATTTGAAGATCACCTTAAACATTGGATGAACCATGCGGCTTGTAAATAAACACTCGATATCTCCTTTACACACCTCACACAGGCTGACTTCCAAAACATTTTTTCAACCCATCCTGACTCCAGCCACTGTCTCTGTCTGTCTGTGTCCTTCACTATGGCTCATTGTCATTTTCATATCTTATTGAAGGACTGCCCTTACTCTTTCAATGAGGTGCTGTTGTGCTATTAGTGAGGCGTACACAGACACCAACATCTTGAGCGAGCGACAAGGTGAGGAAAACCTCCGACTGATGGATGTAATTTTCCATGATCACCTCTCCTGTCCTTTGAGTTCTTCTTTGTGAACATGTCCTCCATTTGCCCTCTCAAACTCATATTCTGTTTATTTTTCTGTGCTTGTTGGTACATTTTCAGCATACATGCACAATTCAGAAGAGTTAAAGCATATATATGCCAATAATAGAAAAGCAGACAGTGACATATATTCTAGACAGGTCAGTTTTTTTAAAACTGTAACACATAATAGGTAAACATATTTGCATTTTCTTCTGTGGACAATCAGACTCACCAGTTCATCTGGATTCCATGTTTTTAGATGGTGTGAAGAAACAGACATGTCAGGTAACAGGCGTTGATCTTTTCATACAATACAATCGTGTGCTGTAAGATTTTTGACATTTACACGATGTTCAGCTTCTAAAGTTGGGATTGGGACAATATATGATCCAAATATTTGATTGTGGCATCTCTTGACTTCCTAATGATCTGAAAAACTTGATCCCAGGTTGTGATTTTTTTGGGGGGGGTCATGCAACAAAGGGCAGTTACAGCATGTGGCCACCTGCTCAACGCACTGAGCTAAACTGGCGCCCACCAGGTTGTGATTTCAGTCAAAATCGCTACCATTGTTATTATGTGTTATAGCTGATTGACTTGCAATGTAGTCAACAATCACGTCATCATGATGTCATTGTAATTGCTGGCAATGTATTACTACAGGATATTATTCTGTGGTTTCCATGCATAGTCATCCATGTATCTGTGGGTAGGGTTAGGTTATGTGTATTGTGTGTGTGTGTGTTTGTGTATGAATTGAAAATGTTGACTTTTGAATTTCATTGCTAAGCAATTTTTTTTTTCTCAAGCAACCACGTGACTTCAGTATTCAGTTGCTGCTCTACAGTCTGGACATTAAACCAGGTGTTGCTGGAGACCTTTTGAACTCAACATGTATGGCCCTCCGGTGGATCTTTCTTTTAAAAATCTCAGCACTGTTGCAGGTAGTATATTTTTTTTATAGAAATATAAAGTAGGTAATGAAATAGTGTTTACTTTTAAATATATGTCTTTCATTAATAATTGTTTAAGTCCTCCTGGGGGCTCAGCTTTGTGGTAGTAAGTATTTTCTAGGACAACACTTGCTCTTACAACACCAGTTAACTAGACTTAGTGTATCAACTGCTGTTATCAAAATACACGGAAGTAAATGCAGCAGTGTCTACATGTTAGCATAAGCTAGTCACACAAACTTATAACTTGTTTTTTTAGCATTTTGAAATGACTTCAAAACACTTTTTATTTCTAGAGTATAAAATTCTGTGAAAATGTACTGACTGCAGTAATCGCTTTAATAGAGCGGCTTTAAGCAGCAGAAATAAAACTGCATATATACAAGTACCAAAGCTGCCAGTATGATGTATCGAGTCGTATTATGTTATTTTTGGTTCAGGTGCGTTGGCAGAGCTGCCCCGAAGTCTTCTCCGCCCCTTAACCACAAACTCAAAGGGGAAGTACCTGAGCTGCTCTCTGCGTCTCAGTAATAACAGCCTCACCAACCTTGTTGGCCTCCAGTACACGCTCAGCCACTTTATCGCACAGCCATTAAAGCTTGGATGGTTGGATCTGTCCTTCAACAAAATCACCTGTATTGAACCTGTAAGAATCATTTTTGTTCTTTTAATAGCTCGTGCACATTTGTACATTAGCTTCTTTCATTTCCATTTCAGGTTTCTCTGTTTCTTCTTCTGAAGTTATCCCCAGTATTTCCTGTATAATTACACATATGTATTATACACAACATTTGTTTTCCCTGTTTATTTAAGAAATGTTTATAATCTGCATTTCTTTCTCCAAAATGCAGTAATTTCTGATATCTCCACAAGCTAACCAGCATTTTGTTGGATTTAAATTTTCAGGTTTTGTGTGAGCTGAAAGAGCTGCGTGTGCTGTATCTTCATGGCAACAACATCTGGAACCTGTCAGAAGTGGACAAGCTGCGAGAGCTCCAGCATCTGCACACAATCACATTGCATGGCAATCCCATAGAAACGAGCAAAGGCTACAGGTGCAAGCTCATTTTCAGTAATTTCACTTAAGACAGACGTCTGTTCTCAGAGCTGATCTCAAGTTGCAGTGTGTGGAGTTACACACAGGCTGGTTCTAGATGGGTTGTAGATAGTTAATAGCAAGAGGCTAGGCCAGAAGCAGAGAAGAGAAGAAAAAAAAGCAAAACAAAAATAAGAATTAGAAAGAAAAAAATACCCTGACAACATCTGTTTTACACAAATTCATAGATTTTGCAGTATGTTAAGCATAAAAATACTCTAAATTGATAGTTGTTTCAGGGGGATATGTTTTTTAATGGAAAATCACGGGTGTGAAAAGGGGAATATTTGATCAGAAATATAAACACAGGGGGCGCACAGAACTGTTTTAGCAAAACAAGAGCTAAAATATTCTTTCTATTAAAGTGAGAGTAAAAAAAGTACAAAATATACTTAAAGTAGGTAAAGTTAAACTACCTTTTTCTGAAGAATGCCATTTTTTGGAAAGGGTTGGAGGCATTCTATACTTTTCTCAGCTTTGCTGGTTGTAAAAAATTGTTAACAAAACAACAACTATTTGTTTGATAGTACTTAGGCCTTTATCAGTTATTTAAATTGACATGTTGTTTGTCAGACTGCAACAACTAAAATATATGAAGTCTTACGAGGAGAGCAAAGCCCTACCTGTATTTAAGGGGTTCCTACATATCATCTAGGACTCACCTTAATCTTAAAATCTTAATCTTGAACATAGTGTAGACCATAACCATCAAGTAAATGTTTCAGTTCCTTCTAAATCTTAACTGAATATATGTAGTACCACAATACTCTAGTATAAACAGTATTTGTAATAACTAATCCACTGAATCTAATCATATACCCGTCGCAACACCTACAGATATAGACAGAGAAATGTCACATTGAGATACGTGATACCTCTGATACCTGCTATGTCTACATTAGATATCTCAGGTTATTAGGTTAGATATCTCAGGGATATAGCTTCTTTATTTAATTTTCATCTCATTTCATACTCTCGTTTATGTGAAAAACCAGCAAAGTCTGCTTTACAAAGTCTTAGATATATCGTCCTCATTTAAAACTGAATGTAATTGCTGATATGAATTTTCACATATGGAAGCACTCAACATGTCCACGGTGCCCTTGGAGTCAAAGCTGACTTTGATGTGTGTGTGTGTGTGTGTGTGTGTGTGTGTGTGTGTGTGTGTGTGCCTTTGCATGTGTTTAGGAATTACGTGATTTCTTTATTGCCTCAGCTGAAGACAATGGACTTCAGCGGTGTGACACGAGATGAGCGGGTCATGGCAGATATCTGGCTTTCTCACGGAACCAGATGTGGGAAAAAAAAACAAGATCATTAAGTCTTTCTGCTGAATAAAAAATGTTTGTCCTCTCATCAGCAGTCTGTTTTTTTTTTCTTTCAATTCCCTTCATCACATATCAGGACCCATGTTATTTACAGCTGAGCTAATATCCTGTGAGCATTCTCATTTTTGACCTATGGGCTGTTTGGCTATGGTCACCCATCTTCCTGCTTGATTACTGCAGTAGTAATTAGGAGGTCTACATCGAGCTGTAGCACCACTAATCAGACCCTCAGTGGCCATCGTCACGAAATCATGTCACAAACGGCGCACTACTTGTACAAATCTGCACATGCTGATATGGCTCAGGGGTTATCTGTTGAAGTCAGAATCACTGTGACAGCTCAGACAATGTGAAGGACCTTGCGTAAAGTCAACTTCAGTGAACTGCGGTTGAACTGTGAAATACAAAACTCTCGCTTCCTCTTCCTCTCGTTTCATATTGGGAGCAAATTCGGTGGTTAGACGAGTGTAAAATGAATTTGTTCTACTCAGAAGGGATCCAGCACATCTGACATGACCCTGGATGGGAATACCTCAGTGAAAACATAGTCCTGACTCCCACCAGATAAGCTAGACGATGGGACTGTGATGATATGGGTCTGCATGACGAGTGTTGAGGATATGATATTTATAGAGGGCATTCTGACATACAATATCAGAACAACAATATTCCTACTTGATCACAATCTAAATCATGTTGCTAAAATCATGCAAGAATTCCAAAAATATATTTTAAAATATCCAAACCATTACCTAACAAAGGAACATTTAAACTGTACAGTCACAGCCTGCAATCACACACACCTACCCAGCAAATGTGACTTCATTAAATATACAGTACATATACATAAGCAAGTTTGAGTCTCTGGTGTTGCCATCTGGTCTCAATAGGAAAGCAATGTGCACCATTTATTAGTTTCCAGGCTGATTTAACTGGCCGTCCTCCAGGCTCTTTTTGGTATAGTTTCATCATTTTCTCTGAAAATCTTTAATTGGTATGAATTAAATATGCCTGAATCAGCAAACGCACCACATGACACAAAAGCCGACCAATAAAACCACCACAAATGATATCATCTCAGTGCAAATCAAGACTTTGAGGTGCATAACACCTAGACTGATACTTTTCTAAGGGTTTTCTCAACGGAAGTATTTAAGCCCCTGTTTCCTTTGAAACCTGCACTTACATGGTTCTTTTGAAACAGCATTTAGACCATGTGTCAAACTGTGCAGTGAAGCCCGAATCAATGAATATCTTTCAGTCACGATGGCAGCTGCTCTCAGCAGGATAGCCCGCTTTGTACGGTGCTTGAGGAAACACTTGCATGCACTTTGCAGATTTTGACGACTAGCGATTGCACATCGACTTCCCTTTTTTGACATTTCACATGTCGAAAGCTGCAGTGAAGTACAATAAACATGTCCCATAAGTCGTCATAGCCATTGTTCCCATTTTTAGCAACTATAGCCAGTCAGCATAGACGTCTGCCCTGCCCATTTGATAGAATATATAATATTCCATTGTACTCTTTGAATTCAGAATGACTTAGAGGCTTGCCATGTTCTCCTTGCTGCAAACACACAGGAATGGCAGTCAAAATTTGTTATTTATTAATGATAGATAGATTAAAAAAAACTGAGATTGTACAAAAAAAGAATTATAGAAAGCAGTAGTGCAAATGGTATTAATAACTAACATCGTGTGGGATCATTTCCTGACAGACGTGTTCAGCTGTCACAAAAAGGAGAGCTGTTGTACACTTTTATGGAGAATGGTAGAACTGATATCCTGAAGCATTCTTTGTGGCAGCGGGGTTAAATAAGTCTGAGGGCGATGGAGGTCTGCTGCTTGGATAGTGTGGAATCGAGCGGGTGAGATGGGTTGCTGGTGATGGAGAGCAGTTTTTTTTCAGTGACCTCCTGTTTCTCTCTGACTCCAGATTCTGATTCTGGACAGTGATGGTTCCAACCTTGTGGATTAGTTTGTTGATCCTTCTGGCACTGATGCTGCCCTCTACCCTCACCCCCACCGCTTTGCAGAGAACAGAAAAGTAGATGGCCCTCACTATCACAGACTGGTAGAAGATCTCCAGCATCTTGCTGCACACATTGAAGGATCTGAACTTCTTCAGTAAGTAAGGAGTCTGCTTATCCCCTTCTTGTACACAGATTCACTGTTGGTCCTCTGGTCCAATCTGTCATTCAGATGAACACCCAAGTAGCTGTAGCCACACATCAAATGTCCTTATGTATTTTTTTTCTTTTTTTTTTACTTTGTTAAGACTTCTGACACACAGACCTAGCAAGATTAGTCACTAGAAAAAAGTGTATAACCTTGTAGTAAATAGTTCACAGGTATTTGAAGTCTTCCACACCGGCAGCAACTACAATATGCTAGCAATCAAAGCAACTGCATGGTGATTTTCAACGTAGCACTGCACCTCTTTGAGATCAGTTCCACCTAGCAACAGCAAGAAATCACCCACAGAAAAGTGTGTCTGAGAAAACAAATTTTTACTTGGCGGTTACCAGGAGGGTCACTGACTGGTGTTACCGTGCTACACGTGTTCTTTAGCAATCAGTTTCACAGGGACTGTCAGCAACCACTCATTACCAGTGAGGGAATTGTCTTGTTTCCCTAGCAACCAGTGGGTGGTTGCCGGGCCTGCCTCTTGGCCTATGTGGCAAGAGCCTAAAACTGGACTTTTTATTTTTTCTGAACAATATTGCAGGGTGACG
The DNA here is from genome assembly GCA_015052645.1 of Benitochromis conjunctus. Taxonomy (NCBI): domain Eukaryota; kingdom Metazoa; phylum Chordata; class Actinopteri; order Cichliformes; family Cichlidae; genus Benitochromis; species Benitochromis conjunctus. Next base: position 58,529 of record VOQK01020513.1, read on the forward strand.
TGTATCAAGACATTCACACAGTCTCAAGCCTGAGTAAAATGAAAAAGGCCTGTTATTTGCTATTAACATTTTTCCCCCAAATGCATTGGTATTTACACTATTCAACTATATATATGAAGAACAAACTTTCTTTACTGAATTTGTTACATTAGCTCATAGCTCCACTGACCTACTTAGTTTTGGAAACAAGTACTAGTAGTTGTGTAACAGCTAGTGAAAGCTACAGTCAATCAAGCTATCTGGTTTTCTGTAATTCAAAACAGCATGATGTGTGCCATGACAGGATGACAGCTTTATGGTGGAAAGATTAGCCAAAAACTGTCTGACAAACACCTAATATCACGAGGGTAAAAAAAAATAAATAGCTATAGCAAATACACATGATCTTAAATTAAATTAAATGTGGTTTTCCACTTGTCGACTCTGATCTGCATGAAGCACGTGGCCACCTTCAGAAACCACATCCCTCCATCACTGTCCAGGCTAAGCGCTCTGTGTGGTCACTCTCACCGCAGCCACACATTCACATTGTGAGATAAAAAGCGCTATCTTCTGCACTCTTGTGTGAGGAAACTATCAAAGTCAAAGCTATCATCCCTAAAAGGACCTAACAGAAGTGCATCTAGCACCATGTGGCTTTGATGTGGTCTGAGCAGGCAGGCGACATGCACAAATCCCAGTAATCCGCGACACTAAAACTGTACTGCACCGCTTGATCGTCACTGACACACTCCCTGCTGTGCCTTTCCTCCCACTAGGTGCTGTTGTTCCCCGCTCCCTTCAGGAGAAGTGACATCACTACAGGACGTACTGTGCTTCAACGGATTGTTTTTGTCAAGTCTGAAAGCTCAAGCTAAAACAGACAGTTATATTTTCAGTAGGGGATAAGTGGTGGTGGAGGGTTTGAAGAGTGAGCTCCAGCGTGGGAGTCATAAAGGACAGAGTCCAGAGAGCGTTATTTTATAAGCCCAGATGTGTTTAATAAATCATTTTTCCCCAGACCTAATTAAATACTTACTGCCTAGCTCTGTTAAGCTATTAACATCTGCTCTACCAAATGAACTAGGAAAAGCTCCAGCACGAGATGGATTAAATGGTGGTGAGCAGAATAAATATAGAGTTGTCTTTCATGTTGTTCCTCTTTTTTTCTATTTTCTCTCCTTTTCTCCTCTTTCTGTGTGGTAATATCTTGCTGTCTGACGTGGTAATTGCCTCAGCATATGCTGCATATATTGCTTAATCTTTTTTTCTTTTTTTTTTTTAGATGATTTAGATGGAAAACAATGCTGTTTCTGTTATAGATGTGGATACAGGTCGTAGGAAATATGGGTTATTTTGATTCGTGTGCGTCTAAGGGATTCTTTAAAACAATAATCCAAAACAGTTTGCCAGAGTGTGGTGCTTCTGTATAGTGACTTCCTGTTTTATTTTGAAAATCAGTTGCACTCCCAGTTCTGTTTCTCACGTTTTTTTCTATTTTCCACCCTTTTCTTGTCCCAGTTAATCAATCACCTGCCTACCACTCCCCTGTTGACTTGTTCCCTTGTCTCTTTGCTCAACTTAGCTGTCGAGCTTTCAGGCCATCTTCTCAGTGTGTTTTTTTTTTTTTCTGTTTCCTTGTCTCC
>VOQK01020518.1:1735-13919 GCA_015052645.1 Benitochromis conjunctus
CTCTGCGACCTCCTAATTTCCCCACAGGGATCACAAAGTTTCATCTTCTCTTATTAGACTTAATTTGCACTGTGTATGCGTGAGAGCGTGTGTGTGTGTGTGTGTGTGTGTGTGTGTGTGTGTGTGCATGCGCGCACTTCACCTCAGGAAGGCGAAAAAGACTTTAGAAGGAAACCATTGAGATAATTTGTTACCTGCAATGTCTTGTTATGAAGCGCATGTATGTAAGGAAAGTAAGAAAGATGTACAGTATGTGGGTATCCACTGAGCACTTTATTAGGTACACTAATACATCTTATTTGTGGAATTAAAGCCCATCATGATGCACCAGTGCAAAGCAGAAACACACCTGCAAAGCTTCAGTTAATATTTACATCTAACATGGTGAAAATGTGATCCCAGTACCTTTGACTGGGATTGTAGGACCTCCTGGGATTTTTATCACAAGAGCTCCAGAGCGCGGGTGTGTGAATGAGAGAAGTAAAATGGCCAGGTTCGCTGGAGCTGACAGAAAGGTTAAGGCACCTGTAACCATGCTCCGTTTTTGTTTTGTTTTGTTGTATCTGCGCTGAACAGAATGCAAAGTTCAACCACTCTGAACTTTGCTCCTATCTGATACTGTAGATGGTAGGTCACAGTCTGCCATCAGCAGAGTGAATCCACTGACCCAACCAGGCTGCTGCTGCTAGTGCTGGTTAATGTTTTAGGGGACTGCAAAAATGATCTGATTTAATCATGAAAAGATTGTAGTATACATGGCATTAAGACACCAATATGCTGCTCCTAATAACGTGCTCTGTGACCGTTAAAGTGATCAAGGATATCAATTACTACTCAGGAGTTAAGAAGGTCATATACGTCCACAGTGAATGACCATTATTGAACGTAGGACACCAGCTATCAGCTATCCATTGGGGTCTTAAGATCCCTTCTCATGTGATTCAATTCCCACTCACGCCTTGACCCATGTGACCTTTATAGCTTGCATGATGGGTAGGGCAGTGTTTCTCAAAGGACTCACACCTTGGCCCCTGTGATGTTAATGATCTAAATGTTGGCTCTTGTGACCATTAATGACTCACATCATTACATGGGGGGTCAACAGCTCTCAGGAACACATCTCAGGGGACCACCCCACTAGGGGTTAAATACCTGGGACACATAAGACTAACATGACCTGGATGACTAGCAGCTAAATGACTAAACTGAAAGTTTCTTGGGGGGGTGCGAAGCATCCAAAGCGACTTTGTGAAATCAATTTTATCCACATGTATTAAAAGATTAATACATCTGCAAGTCTTATTTATGGTCAGTGCATTATTTGTTGTGCTGGCATCAAAGGTCCCTAGTTTTGTACTTTTGTGTGAAGTCTCTGTTAGTTACGTTCCCCTTGGTTATTTCCTGTTTGGTTTTGGTAACCAGTGTGTTTAAGTCTACTTCCTTTGTCTGTTTTTCTGTGATTAGGTTCAGCTGTGTTCCCCTCGTGTTTTCTCTTGCTCAAAACTTCATGTATTTATTGTCATTGTTTCCCCTCGCCTTTCGTCAGGCCGTCCCGGTAGCTGTGCTCTTCCTAGTGTTTTTCGCTGTGCTTCTTTGTGCCTTATGAATTTTTGTTACCTGCTTCTGGACCAACTTTATTGTTGGTCCAGAATTGTTCTTTTTCTGGAATAAACACTCAATTTTATGTATAACCTTTGTCTAACATATCACCCATTCGGGTCCTCAATTTTACACCACACCTCGCACCAGCCACAACCTGACAAAATTGATGTTTTTGTTATTGGGTTGTGTTTAGGCAGCTGTTTGATATTTGACTAAGGACGAATGAAATTTGGCTATATACTAGTTCTATCCATCAACTTACATTTTACAGAAGGTAAGCCATAGTTACAATTATGATTATTCACATCAATGGCAATATTTTACATAAGAACAAATGTTTTAACTGCATTAAATGACCAGAACCAGCAGTGAGTTAAGTTCTTTGTTACTTCTCTTTCTTTAATCCCAAACTGATCACTTTCCAAATATAAAAAAAAAGTTTATTTATTTATTTATTTTATTCAAAACTTCATTGGTGAGACTCACACCAATTTGCACAGTCTATACGTCCACAACCTCGATAATGAATATACAACTTTGACCTCGCTTTCCTGCCCTCCTTAATAGGTGAAATCAACATGGGACCCTGGCTTGTAAACCTGAAGTCACCTCATGCTCATTCCCTGGGTTATAATTATACTCTGTGAACAATTAATACTTTCAGGTAGTGTGTATATATATATATATGTGTATATACATATCCTGTCTGATAATAGATTTTTTCAATGATAGTGGCGTTTGACATCACAGGTCTCATTTCAAAGACCTGTTCCCCGTTTAGAGGTTGAACCGCCTCGCTGCTGCCTGGTGCAAACATCAAACACACGTTCAGTCTCAGATGTATTTTTATCCCGTCAACACACCACCATCACCACCCTCCCACCCCACACACTCTCCTTGTCTACAATGAATAGACCCTTTAAAGGGATTTTGTCTGACCACTTCCTTTATTCTCCCCGCTGAAGGCTAATTGAGGTTGTGCAAATTAACAAGAGGGAGCTGTCAGACGGCTGGAGGCAGAGGAAAGGGTGAGGGGGAGGTGGGCTGTGATTGGTGGTGAGGGGCTTGGATGGTGGCAAAAATAAGCACTTCCTCCTCGGTGGTTCCCAAAATAACCAACGCCCCCACGGCTTGAACGCCACACTCCTGAGGACTGGGTATCCCAGCTGTGAGATGGGCTGTCAGAGTCACACACGCACACATCACCCTCCTTTGTTGCATAGAGACAGCAGTATCAAAAATAAGAAGTAGTACTTCATCGCAGCTCTTTCCAACACTGTTCTCTGTATTTATCAATGAAACATATATTATGTTTCACTTAAACTCTAGTGTAGGCCTCTACAAGTGACATTTGAGGTATGGTGATCTTAACGTTATGTCCCCAGCCTGAGGGGGACCTAGATATAACATACTTTGTGACTCCCCATTCTTCCCACATCCCAAGAAAGGACAAGCAGCACACACTAATTCAAGAAAAGGAGCCACTAACAAAAGCTTCTAATCACAGTTCATTCATAGAAGGGGGGCAAAAAATTATCCATACCTAACCAAGAAAACATGATGAATAGGTGTTCAACCAAAACTGTCATGGTTTCTAGGTTTGAGTCTTGTGGGTTATTAGTTATGGGCTTCTGTTTTTCATGCTATTCTTGTACTTTTATGTCTATTTGTTATTTGTGCTTCGAGTTCATAAGTTAGAGTCTTTGTCTCGGTGCAAGTTATCTCCAATTTTATTTTGTCTTGCGTTCCTTTTATTGAGTTTAACTTCCTTTGTCTCATAATCCCTCATTCCTGCCCACTGTGTTTCCCACCAGTTTTCCCCTAGCCTCATTACCCTGTGTATATACTGTCTGCGTCTCCCCTTGCCCTTTGTCGTGTCCTCTCTTATGTTTGTGTGTTTCCAGTTTGTTTACTCCTGCCCTACTCCGCGTATGCTGAATTACTGGCAATAAAGCTGAGTTTTGAGTCCTGCTTTCAGGTACTAATCTTGCTTGCCACACAGCTAAACCTTCACAAAGAAAGCTTTTCTCACTCCTACTAATCTGCACTAAAGTGCTCAATATTTGCAACATATTCTCACTCTGTGCAATTAGCTCTGTAGCTCAGAGCTAACAGTGGAGCTAATAGAATTGCATACTCCCAGGTTCAAACTGTGTGTCTGAATCGCCTGAAACATCTGAATTAGCTCACCAATCATAAATGTGTTTGTTTGCTTTCTATTTATATTAACTTTTAATATGTATTTCTATTGCAAGTTTTGTCTTTAAAAGTCTTACTTTAATTTACTAACAAATTGTACTTCACCTGAAGGCACCCTGGATAAAGAACTTTACAGAGTCGGAATAAGTGATTAATGATTACAGCATGTCTCATAATATTAGCTACAGTGAAAAGTGAAATTTAACAACATTTTAACAAAGTTTTGGTTAACCCAACACACATACACTTCACCGAAGTACTTCCCCTGACACAGTGTCCCTTCTGTATTATTTTGCTTCGATGAAAATGGCAACCCAATTACAGTTATCATGCAGAAGGTGCACGAGAAAATGAAGGTTTTAAATCACGCTAATTTCAATGTCTGCATAAAAGCGTATTTATCTTTGAGTTTGCAGCCATAAACGATTTTATTGTCAAATTCAGGTCAATCGTACACCTGTTTTTTACAGGCTTTCAGGTAATCATCCCTTTTAGGATTTGTGCGCACAGATTTTCAAACCTGCCTTTGATGTTAGAGGACAGGTAGGTTGATGGGAAATGAGACACTGCTGTCAGATAGAGATCTGGATGAATTAGCCGAATAAGACCTGAAATATTCAATTGAATCAAAATGGAAATGAGCATGAGTTCAAACAAGAAAACCTGACAGCTGAGCCTGCCGCAGGCTGAAAGGAACAAGAAACTGCAGTAGTGTAGTAGACTGGGGGTGAGGTAGGGGGGTGCTGACAGAGGAAGATACATTTACTTCTTCAAGATGCCCTTGAGCAGAGTGCTCAAACCTGGAAACTTGGAAGATGGGATGTTCCCTTTAGCTACGACAATTTAAGAAACTCTGTATAAATAAATAAATAAATACAAAAGAAAAAAAGAGGAAGCGAAAAGGATTTATGGCCAGAAATCTCATGAGGAACAATTTATTCCTTTCTCCATATCTTTTGAAGCAGCGCTACATTTATTACTACTGCATGAACTCCATGATCCACCTGCTGAAAAACCTGCTTCGGCTGATAACTCAGTTGGTCAGCGCTGCCAGCGTATGGACGCCAAAGATAAGACATGAAGAGTTTTATTACATGTTACACGTCCATCCTTAGTTTTTAATATGAGCTAAGCAAATCAAGCTAATTATGCTCATTTAAAATAAGACAGTGTGGCAATAAAATGGATTAGCTCCCCATGAAGGTCTTTTTTTTTCTTTTGTTTTTGAGACTTTTAACTCCACCTTTGTTTACTCTGTTTTAACTCTAGTATTAATTCCACATTGCTACCTATTCATGTCCTCCTGTAGTTTGGGAAGAGCTATTGTATGTAACATAATGATATATGCATGTTTTAAGGTGTCCTTTAACTGTTTCTTTGTGGCGCTGAGGAGACCGGAGAGGTGTATTACAAAGTGAGTGAAGTTACTGGGTTGCGGAGCTACGTAAACTTTGTCACCATGGTAATTTATGGTGAACACATAACCTGGTTAAGCACTGGAAGCACCACATTTTTACTGGTTTGTTTATTCACAATGTGTTTTCAGTGCAATATAGATTCTCTACTGTCAGTTAACCCAGATGGTTGCAAGGTGGTCCATCAGCTTTCTTTGTACTACTTACTTTTCCAGCCTTTTGTTGCCCCGTCAGTTTTTTTAGATGTTTTTCTGCCATCAAATTCAAGAAGGTAATATTTTTCTTTAAATGGTACATTTTAGGACATGAAGGATTTTTTAAAAGACTTTTTATTAGTAATTTCCTCGTTATTTAGAAGCAACTGCCAAACTGCATAACTGTCAAAGAACTTCATCATGTAGGGAATCCTGGTGTTAAAAACAATACAAAAAATGTCTGCTCTAGCTGTAATCTCTGCTTCTCCTCCATGCTTTTTAGGTCCTTAAACTTTGTGCTTCTTCCTTTTTGTAATTAATTTTGGTTCCAGTTCAGCATTCAACCTATGCTTGACACCACTGCTGTCAGGTGACCTGCTGTTGGTTTTTTGGAAGGCTACACAAGTGTGTCTCTGTGGCCTCTGCGTTGGTTGAATTCCCGAGTATTTCTCTCCTTAGGCTACACAAATGCAAATCCTGCTGACCCTAACCCTAGCCTTACTGAGTAGGATGCCAGTGTTGAGAAAGCAGACAGGTAAGTAAGCAAAAAGTAAAGTAAATCACAAAAAAAAGTAGAAAATTTGAGGAGCATGAACATTGTTACCACTACAACTCATTTAACAACTGGCAGGAAGTGGGTGGAAGAGTCTAGCTTTAAATACTGCAGGTAGGTGATTAGGTTATGACAACCATGTGTGCCAGACAGGAATATGTAGCCGATAAGCCCTTCCTCACAAACACAGAGAGAAAAGATGGAAAGTGAGAAAGCGAGCAAGCACCAAGCCAGGAAAGTATTGATGGAGAAGTTTAGAGAAAGTCATTAATCAGCGAATGATAGGGGTACCAAGAGTGGCAGAGAAGTATGTGAGCGTGGTGCAGGACATGTATGTAGACAGCAAGATAGTGGTAGGTGTGCATGAGGAGTGACAGACAGGTTTCATGTTGGGGATGGGATTACTTAAGGGACCAGCTCTGAGCCCCTTCATGTTTGCAGTTATAATGGACAGACAGACAGGTGAGGTTGGCCAGGAGTTTCCATGGACTATTATGTTTGCAGACAGCATTTTGATCTATAGTGAGAGTAGATAGAATAGAATAAAATAGAACAGAATAGAATAGCCCTTTATTGTCATTGTACATGTACAATGAAATTATGGGTGCTCCACGCCAACTGTGCAGTGCAATATATAAATAGTAAGACAGCAAAAATAAATAACAAACAGGGGAAATATACAAAACAGGAGAAAGGCACACAATAGAAAGTGCTCGGAAATAGTGCAAAAGATTTGGTCTGAGTACAGAGCCTGTGTGTGAGTGGCCTGAGTGATCAGGGTTACTCAGACCATGGCTGATATTGGTGAGGTGAGTGAGTAGGGGTGGGGTGTGAGGGGTTCGAATTCCCCGGGGAAGAAGCTGTTTGTGAGTCTGGAGGTGTCTGACCCGATTGACCTGAGCTGGGGGGTCGGACAGATTTAGGGCGGTTGGTTAGGAAGTCTTTGATCCAGGAACAGGTGTCGGGGGGGATGTCAAGGGGGTCCAGTTTGGTGGAGCAGGAGAACTTAGAGGTGTGCACTGGAGAGAAGATGAATGACAGTCACTGAGAGGGAGACAGGTGTAGCAGTGAAGCTGCACAGAGCAGAGATAGTGAAGATAGATTAGTTTAGATATCTGGGGTCAACCATCCAAATCCTGGGTGGAGCTGGCGTGATGGTGGATGCACCCATGTGATTTTATGGATATAAAATTATAAAACTAAACTGGTAACACTAAGCTAACACAGCATATGTCCAGAAAACAAAACGTTATTTGTTAAAAGAAATATGGAATTTAATCCTGATTTTTGTATGGTAATATGTGCACTAACAGATTGCTAATAGGTGGAAGTTTAAATTGTTTATCATTACAGATTAGTGCATTAGCATGCTAAATTACACCAATACAAAGTACAGCAGGGACCGATGGAAATGTCATTAGTTTAGCCTGTTGTTAAAAAATGCAAATTTAAATTTGTGACCTGATTATTTAACTAGGTGAAGCAGCAGAGAATCATCAATGTTATAACAGGCCTCCTCTCTCTTATCCTCTGTTCAGCTCTGCCAGTCGGTATCAACAGGGGAATGTAATATAAGCCCAGCAGAGAGGGTTATGAAAGGTTGCAGATTAAAATGCTATGACACTGGGAGTTGGATAGACTTTAAATAATGCATGCAGTGTCATCAGCACTGTCTCGTGTGGATGGGGCAAAAATGCAGAGACTGTTGAGGATCACAGGCCCTGAGGCTCTGTGTGACCTGCTCAATCTCCAGGGCTTCAAATGGGTCAACGTGCAAAATGAGGAGCAGCCCCACTTCAATAAGGTGGTATTTACTTTTCAGCAAAACTGACACGTAGCATCAGGAGGGTGGCTTTGTAAATGTCTGTTTCTCACTGCATGCTTCCACTTTTTAGGATAGTTGAAGGCTTTGCAGGTAATATCCAAAAGAGATGGGACGTAACAGCATTTTAATTTTGGGTGAAATTTGGCAAAAATAGAGAACTTTCAGAATTTACATAAAACATGAAACAAGTACCAATTAGGATTTATGCTGTCGTGTCCTTTTATTTTATGAAAGTAGCAGAAAACATTGTTCTCATTGTTTGTCCACATCCCTCACCCTTTTCTTCTTCTTTCCTCGTATGTCGCTGGAGTTGATGAAAGCACCTAAAACTGTATGAAAAAATGAAAATGAAAAAGTGTTTTCACCTTTCGCTCAGCATAGAAGGCCAGAGAGCCACTGCAGGGGGTGGTGTAGGAGTTTGGAGTTGCACTTTGACTATCCATATGAAAAAGGTCTTTATAAACAATATATGCTGAAACACATTGTGGATTAGTATTTAGTTTGCTTTCTCATATATTTAACCATAAAATTAGATGAAATATTTTAATGAAAATATAATTTTTATCAGTAAATGAAGCGCTGGCTCAGCAAATTCCTATCTACATGATAAACAAAGTAAAACATCTGCCATAAACACAGTTCTTTCCTGGGGAAGCAACATACAAAGGCTACACAAGCAAAGCCAGCAATGGTTGGATAGAAGTACACAAACGATAAATGCAGCTGTGCTGGTACTCGATGTTATGAAAGACAGATTTACCGAATAACTTTACCACCAACCAATAACACTTACATGAACACTCAAAGGTTGTTTTCTTATGCTTGAGATTCACACTGTCGGAGGTTATATCGGCTAGTTTTGTTGAATTCATAAAGAAATGCAACATTGGGCATAAAAAAGTGACATGGTGGTGGTTAGCACTGTCACCTCATGACCTGGAGGTATCTCTTCACTGTTTACAGGGTTTCGTGTTTAAGAATACCCATGTGGGACATGATTACTGCTTTATTCACAGGGAAGTCATTAACCTGGGTTCATTTAGCTGTTAGTTGAGAACCTCTGAGACATTTTCAGGCATAAAAGCCAAACAATGTTGGGAGAATCTGGTCAGAGTGTTTTCACTTACTGCAAGAGTAGCTAATGCATTAGGCTAAGCCTGTAAGAGATCTTCAGTTTAAGAAATGGGTCACCCTCACACAGACATGTTGTCAGCAGGAATTTGTTTTGTTTTGCTGGCCTGCTGGGACTCCCCAAAGAGAAGATAATGCAGTCGGTTTCTTGATTGCACTTTCCCCGATGTCACCATTTATGTGTATTCTGTTCAGGTGAAATTGCCATGTGAGATAATGCTGCTTTATTAGATGGTATGCAGCAGACACAGGCAGAGGGAATGAGAGCGAAATGAGATTAGAAAACATTTCGTGAGCTGAATTTTACTCCTGATCACAGGCGTGTGCCAACATCATCCAGTGAGCCAACAGGACAGCGTCCAAACGAAGACTTGAATTTTAATTTACTTATTCACAGTGAACAACAGGACCACTGAACAAAATGATGTTAAACTGAAACCACAGCAACTCTATCAAATATGTCATTTTTAATTCTGCTTCCTCTTTTCATCATTTTGTAACAGTAAGTTGCCTGTTTCTCTGAATTGGGAAACTGCTGGAATGTGTTGACATGATTATATTGTGTCTGTTGGATGAGCACCTAGTGCGCATAAGAATCCTGTAGTTTTCACCTGTGGACACAGAGCTGGGCTCTGGTGTTGCTGAAGTCAAGTGTGACTGCGTATTCTCTTACAGGAAGTTCTGGAATAGCCACATACTGTCCCCTTATTACATGATATGGTGCACATCTGGGAGGGAGGAATCAATTGCTTGTATTTACATATAGCACAAAGTAATTGCAACATACAGAGCAGTGGGTTCTCTGTTAATGTCAGCTAACTGCAGGTTACATCTGCACAGTACATTTGCACAATTGTGTAAATGTACTGTGCAGATGTAACCTGCAGTCAGCTGACATTAAAGAAGTCACTTGGATGAGTGACGAAACGTTTCTCCCACTGAAAACGCTACGTCCAGATGAACAGAATCAACTTTTTGGGATTTACTTACCTGGATGATTGAGCATGCATCAAGACATTAATACAGCTGTTTACCAAAGTGTTAGACAAACACCTTATTATGAATGCATATAGCATATAAGGCAATGAGACAGCATTATCTGGGACATGATTACTGCTTTATTAACAGGGAAGTCATTAACCTGGGTTCATTTAGTATTAGATTAACTCATTCAAGTCAAGTCAGTCTTTTTAACTGTGACGTGGCTTTCACAACCAATAAAACTTTAATTTTGAGCTTTATCCAGTGTTATAATAACAAAAATCCCATTCTGAGGCTTAATACCATGTTAAATGTTACCACAGATATGTTGCGTTCTTGTGTCTGATAGATGCAAAGTGGATCCCTTCCTTCTCTCAGCTCTGCACATCCGACTTTTGAGCTCCTAATGTCTCAACAGCACAGGGATGTTTACCTCATGAAGCCTTTATAAAACCATCTGGCATACAGTAGGCGGAGGCACATTTGCTCCTCCAGCGGCTCGCATCAACCTCCTCTCCCCGTCCCTGCCCCCTTCAGGCTCCACCTGCAGAGCCGCCCCATCTAAAATTGATTACGGTGACATTTACTATTCATAGAAAAGGTTACTAGAGTAACCCTGTGCTGTGCTGCATGTTTGAGTGGAACATTATTCCCAAACAAATGAAGAAGCGCTCTTCACTGAACAACTGTGTACCAGGGCTGAATGGCAAACTGGTTGTGTAATTATGAATAATATGAATATCTGCAACGTGTGTTTGGCTGGGTTCATGATTTTTTTTTCTCTCCTCTGGTTATATTTTGAAAAGGATGGAGATGGGAAAAAAAGCGTCACACAGTGCTGAAATAATTACAGTTAGATCAATGATCTGGTACTTTGACTAAGCTCTTTTTCACATAAAACATCCAGTATTTAAACTGAGGTAAACTTTTAAACCCTTCCAGACCTGGTTTCAGTTTTTTTTTTTCTGAAACCACTTTTGTTATTGATCAAAAAGCAGGAAATGGTAAATGGCAACGATTAGCTGGGGGGCATTCATTAAAACTGTAAAACTCTGGGAAATGTTGCCATCATAATGATGCTGTCTGATGTGTCCCAGTATTACATTCAATGGATTCTGCTCACAATTCTAATCAAGTGCCATAGAGTTTTCTTCTCTTTAAAAGTCCCTACCTGGTTCCTGAGATTACTTATAAATCTTTTAATGTTGGAAAAGTACTAAAAGGTAGCTGGACATTGATTCAAATGGTCTTTATGCTTTGAACCTCTAAACGGATGAGCAGGTGCATTATTTTGACTGACAGCAGAGCTTGCAGGAACACTGAGGTCGTCTTCTTTACTTCCTTCTTTTGACATAATGACTGAAGCATTCAACATTCATTAAACCAGCACCTTTTTATTAAACGCTCTCCTCTCAGCACTTATCATCTGCCTGTTTCATCTGTTGTTGTTAACTTTGTATGATAGAAATGACATTCATATGTTACTGACTCCCTCAGGAGATTCGGGAGGTGTTTGTTAAGGAGGTGATTGGGCTGGATCGTGCGCCTACAAAGCCAAAGTGTCAGATTTGTCAGTGAAGACATGAAAAAGTATTTCTCCCCTTCTTGATTTTTTTGGGGGGCACTTAAATCTTTCCGATTGTCAAACAGGTTGTTAATATTAGACAAAGATAATCAAGGTAATCCAAGTAATTATAAAATTTTGGTTTTAAATGATTTCATTTATTAGGAAAAATTGGTTATCCATTGGGTGGGTGAGGTCCCCCCCGAGTACCTGAAGGCTCTGGATGTTGTAGGGATGTCTTGGTTGACACGCCTCTACAATATTGCGTGGAGATCAGTGGCCCATTGCTACGGGCCATTCGATCCTTGTACAACCGTTGCAAGAGCTTGGTCCGCATAGTCGGCAATAAGTCGGATTCGTTCCAGGTGGGTGATGGGCTCCGCCAGGGCTGCCCTTTGTCACCAATTCTGTTCGTAATTTTTATGGACAGAATTTCTAGGCGTAGCCAAGTGGCGGAAGGCTTTCACTTGGGTTGTCTCAGAATCTCATCTCTGCTTTTTGCAGATGATGTGGTTCTGTTGGCTTCATCGAGTGATGGCCTCCAGCTCGCCTTGGAAAGGTTCGCAGCTGAGTGTGAACCGGTGGGAATGAGAATCAGCACCTCCAAACCCGAGGGCATGGTCCTCAGCCGGAAAAGGGTGGAGTGCCCACTCCGGGTCAGGGACGAGTTCTTGCCCCAAGTGGAGGAGTTCAAGTATCTCGGGGTCTTGTTCGCGAGTG
>VOQK01020530.1:8258-18706 GCA_015052645.1 Benitochromis conjunctus
TTCGTTTTTTTATTTTTTTTTTTTATTTTTTTTTTTTTTTTTTTGTATTATAACTAAAAGCAAAAATAAAGTGCAGATGTGTGAAAAAAGAAATTGGATCCTTAATTAACCAAAAAGAAAAATTACACCTTCTTAGCTTTAGGAACATCTAGGAAAGAGACAGAAAAATAACCAAGAAGCTTAACTTCCTCAATAAAGTTTAAACTTTGTGTTTATTATAAAACCCCTAATAATGAACTTCAATAGTAAAAGATAACTTGAGTATTGCACTTTGATGCAGTGCTGTATAAACATACCCACATTTGACCTCACATGAAGAATGCTTCACACATATGGGTCATATGTTCATGCGCTGACACATTCAGCCGCATGACACGCGAGTTCAAAGAAGGAAACCCATGAGGTTGTCATTTGTGTGTTTACCCAAGTTTGAGTCAGTATTTTCAGCTGCATATACACCTGCCCCTTTTCACCGCGGATACACACACACATATGCACGTGCACACACACACATCATTTACACCCAAAGCCATACCTATACTGGCGCACACTTTCCCTGGTGTTGTTTTAGCAGGGGGATAGCAGAAATGGTCTGGAACAGGCCTGCTTTTTAGTGCGGGTCAAACTTTGGCCAGGCCTAACGGCACCAGCCATACGATCCCTCCCGAGGTGCCTCTGGTTTGGGACCCGTTTGAACCTCCACCTGCTGAGAGAACTTCACTTCAGATACATTGCTCAGGACTCTCCGAACACTGTGGCGGGGAGTCAGGACATTATGTTAAAGTCAACACCACAGGATCAGTCCACTCTTTGTACTGGACTTTGAGGGTGACCTCCATTCTTGGACCATGTAGACTACAGTTGAAGTGCGGTGGGTCATGTGGTCACACATGAACCAAAGAAAATGGGTTTTCAGTCTTTTAAAGTCAGTGTTATAGAGCAGTACATTTTATGATGTGAGGCAAAAGAAATTTGGGTCAGACGTAAGATCTATGATCCCCTTCAAACAGACAGCACATAAAAAAATACATAAAAAATACACAATATTTTCTGTCTTTTTTAAAGCCTTTTTTATGAGCTACAAGATGTTTGGACTAAATCTCCACATTCATTCTGGTCCCTCTTGAAACCTCCTCCTATGAAATGAAAGTTTTGAGGGTGGAAGCTCTCTTGTTTATAAATTCATAGCCATCTCTTTAGTACCTCAATATGTAAAAGGGATGGTATAATGACTATACTTACATATAACTTACATATACTATACTATACTCAGAAGATTTGCTAGTTTTCTGAAGTTTAAGGAAAATTAAAACTAAAAAACTAAAGAAAATTCCAATAGAATATGTAGCATGCAATATATGTACAGTATATGCTTATACGTGTTTTTTCGATGTATTTTGTCAACCATGGCTAATTATGCATGAAAAGTTTATGTTTTAGGAGTTTCTTTTAAATCCGCCACAGCTGAAATTTCAGGATTACAATAATTTGGCTATTAGCAAAATGCATCTAGGTAAACTAATATGTTTTCTTAGGTAATTCTGTATCTTAGTCTTGGCAAAACAGTGCAATACTGTTTTTCCAATAAGCTGTTTCCCCCACCTCTACAAAAGTCATGCAGCACTGTGCATTGTCTACTATATATAAAAATGCTACTCCTGGCTGCATGTTCATGTTTCCTGTGTTGTTTTTCTGCCTGTGCGCTCTACTTGTCGGAAGAGGCAGGATGAGAAGTCATCCATCTCCAGCTAACAGCCACCAGTCTGGCCCCATGCTGGAGCCCCTGAGAGAGGAAGCGATCGCTCACAGCACAGGAGCACATTCCCCCTCAACACAGGGGGGACATGGCCATTTAACCCATCAAGGCCCAGTCTACTTTTCTTTTTCTTTTTGCGATTACACACAACTGTGTATGTGTGTATGTTTTGGACACCACACCTGCCAGTAAGTAGTCAAATAGCATTCCAGGTGTCAAACCACATATACAGTAGCACACTACATCCTTCACATCCCACCCGTGCCCCCTATCCCTCTTGAGCCGCCATATGTAATTCCTAGAGCACCTACCCCACCCCCACATCACTCTGTCCTACTGGCATGACTACAGCATACCTGGACACACAGAGTCTTGTGGTGTAACCAGCCTGAGGAATTGACACTCCAAGTGTTTCTCCACACTTTTTCTAATGGCATTGTGAGCCCCCCGCCACTGCTGGGATGGAAGGTGTTTAGCACCTCACTGTTTTTACTTTGACAGAGGAGGGACACTAGAACTCCCCTGGTTATAGAGGCCTAGACCAGTTCCACTGTTATCATTTCCACTGTGGGCACGCTTCCTCCCATTGAATCACAGGTATTTAGGTGGGTGGCAGCATAGCTTGGCTAGCTGTGCAAGCTCTACAAGCCCTGGCTTGGTTCAAGGTTTCAGAAAGGTACAAATGCTCCTGACAAGGTAAGCTTAGGTGGCACGAAGGTGAAAAGCTCAATCTGTATATGGGCAAATGTCTCAGACAGACAATTGTGTGATAGAGACATAATGGTTGACCATGCACCATTACAGAAATAGAAGTGTCCATGAAGAATGAGACGAAAATGAAGGGAACACTGGAAATGAGAGAGCTGTTGCGTGGTGAATACATACGCACTGAAGCCATCGAGTGAGAAGGAGACGAGAACTGAACGGGTAGTTAGGTCAAGAAATGAAAGAAAATGGAGTCATAGAGGTTAGGCAGAATGACTTTTAAACAATAAAATTGACGACCCTTGTCTTTAGAGGCAGTGTGGACGTTGTGAGCCATGACCAAAAAGCTATTGTTGACTACTGTCAACCGTGTGCGTTGTCTTTGACCCCTGTGGCTAGAAATGGAAAAAGAGGTTGAAAGGAGGAAGCAAATATGAATTACAGAAAAACATGTGGTGGTATGACAATGGAAGGAAAAGAAATGAGTCTTTACACATTCTGAGTCAATTCTCTAAATGGTAGCACAGTAGTAAGTATCTTCAGGTAATATATTTATTCATAAAGGAAGTGCAACAACAGTTTTGCTTTGGTTTTTTTCTCTTATGAGCTGTGCTATCGAAGAAAGAACAGCATTCTGGGAGAAGACAGACTGCAAAGGTCATAATTATTTGCTGTCATGCTGCTCCTCACTTAACAGATGGAGACAACCTGAGTCAACATTTTCAATTAAAAAAGAGAATGCAAACAAACAGAGGGGAAGAAAAACCACACACTCACATATGCACACAGAGACGTACACACAACCTGGGAACACGGAAATGACCTTGAGGAAATGATACCTCATTAAAAGTGATGCTCCAAGCCTGCAAACAGGCTAATTAGACAATTCCTGCTCACACTGTAGCACCGGTACACATGGCAGGGGGTGAAAGAGATGTTATCGTGTTTGCGTGTTTGTTAAATGTTGTAAAAAAAAAAACTTGTTTTAGATTCTAGTGCAAATATCTGAAGTCAATTAGGCCTGTTAAACACGGTGGCAAACTGTTACAGAGATACACTGAATTAACATGCGACCACATGCACGCGGACATATGGGTGCTCTATGTTTCGGATATGGTTGGATGATGACCTCTCTTGTTGAAGGAGAAGCAACTGTAACTCCATATGCTGGAACAAGCAAATTAAGTTTGTGTTTGTTGTGTTTCCACGCCTTTTCAATCTCATAATGTTTATGGTTTGACATTTTTAGATGTGGGACTTTCAACGCAACAGACACAAGATGAGTTTAAATGCTTAAAGTCAGTCTAAATGAAAGTAAAATATTCATTATTTACATTTAAAAAATACCATCTGGTTGTCAAATCTTTTAAAAAATGACTGCATTTTTGTGTAAGTGAAATGATCCTGAATAATCTGATTATTTTGTTCATTAGTTACTTTTAATGAGCATACCAGCTTTTATCTTGCTAGCTAATTAAGTTAACTTTAGTTGAGTTGGTTTTAAATAATGTTTCTGATTTTAATTTTTCCTGCTAGCTTACTGTACTGCAGTGTGTATACAGTGGGTGTAATCTGTTCCATTCCAATGTAATGCACTACTGTAATCGCATTACATTTGTTGCGTTTTCTCCCTGCACTTGCATTGCAATCAGCTGATTTCAGTTAGTGTGCAGGGAATGGGAGAACAGTGGAGTGATCGACAACTTTTGAAGAATGGAGATCTGAGCATAACATTGATTTTTACTGCATGACTGGGCAAGAAAGGTGAAGTGCAAACTGCATCTAGGACAGAAACACCTGCTAACACAACATCAGCTCTTTGCAGCATCTGCACAGACAGCATGGTAACACAAAGTTAGCAAAGGTGAGCGCTTCAGTGAGTGCATGCTGACTCCAGAAGCCAGAGCCTGTTCTTCAACAGGTAACAAAGGCAGTGATGAGTATTCAGGCTTTGTATCACTGTAGCCTACATATCTACCTGCATATGTGTCTACTGTAGAATCTGTGGCAATCGCTTTGAGATCTCTCGTTGGACTAGGTATTGATGACAGTGTGTTGTAGTATAAGGTTTATTTTCTTAACGGCTAATTATGTGACAATGCTTTTCAGGAGAGTAACTTAAAAGTAATGTAATGGGTAGTGTAACAAATTACTTTATCCCAGGAGTGTTTAAGTATTGTAATGCATTACTTTAAAAAGTGTAATACCTTACTTTTTTGGGTAACAACCCCAACACTTCTGTAGTAATAAATGACTACATGACTAAACCAGCAAACATCACAGTGACAGCACATTGTATATCTGACCAGTTGTGGTTTAATGTTAAAACACTGCAATATGATTAATAGGCAGGTGTTGTTATCACATACAGCAGTTCTCCTATCAAACCAACACTCATATACATAGGAAATATTGCAGATATTACTGCTATGAATAATGGAAAATGCATGGGACTTTGTAATGTTTGTGAGTAGATGGCCATGTGATATCTACTTACACATACAAAGCTTATTATTACACACTCATTTTTTAATATATATAATTAATGTTTATACTACATTAATCTACATCTATATACACATTATACTTCTGTCTTACTGTGTTAATAGGTAAGCTTATTTGTACCAGCCTCTGGACTATTAGGATTACAGTTCCTCCTCATAATGTATACATTACTGTTCCCACATGTTAGAGTTTATTGCTTATTTTGTTTTGTTCTTGTTGACAAAAGGATAATATTACATTTTTTTTTATAAACAAACATCTTGTTCCTAAAAACTTCAGTAAGGACAGACAGCAAATAAACGACAAGTAATGTTGCAGGTTTCAATAACTTTAATTTTGTATCTGTTGCTCATCCATGAAATCTTGAGTGGACACTGAAAATGACATTTTCATATTCGATATATTTGCTGATATAAAAATAGATGAAGTTGAATGACCACCAGGTGATAAATGGTTTAAAAACAATGAAATCAATCACAAATTAAATGGACCAGTATTTGTATAGCAATCAAGGAACTTTCTTACTAAAAATCTCCTTCTCTCAAACATGCACGATCCTACAGCACTTTTATCTCTACCTAAAAACTTACACACGCACACACACACTCGTTTTCAAATCTCAGTGTGGACATCTCATTGACACAATGTTTTCCCTAGCCGCTTACCCTAACCATGAAAAACGAATGCCTAATCCTAACCCTCAGCCTAAACCTAACCATAACCTAATTGTAACCCGACACTAAAACCACATTTAGAGCCTCAAAAATGTCTTCAAATGCGTGGGGACAGGCATTTTGTCCCCATAAGTGACTGTTGGTCCCCACAAGCAGTGTTGGTCAAGTTACTTGAAAATAGTAATTAGTTACTAATTACTGATTACTTCTCCAAGAAAGTAATTCTGTTACTTTACTGATTACTTATTTTCAAAAGTAATTAGTTACTTTATTACTTAGTTACTTCTTAAAAACATGATACACACCCCAAATAAAGCAATAGACCTTTCAGCCCAATTAAATTTTTTCTGCATAATCCATCATATAAAATTGAATGAAATGAAAAAGTTTCTTTTTAAAACTTGTTTTATTAGTTTTAATCTTTAACTTTATGCACGTTCCATCAAGCACAAATTTAACTATATGCAACAGTCTTTGACTTAAGTTTAAATGTTTAACAAATTTCTTTATTTTCTGCATATTCCAGCATATAAAATAAACGCGCACTCTTTCAAATAGATGCAAGTAAAACACAGCAAAAATCAATAAAATCAAAGCCTCAGCAGCACTAAGTCCTGTCGCTCTTAAATCTATTTTCACCTGTTTAGCAGGAGTGGGGCCGGTAGAGGTTTGCCCGGTGTCGTAGCGGTCATGTGAGTGGGGGGGATCCGGGGGTTTCTCTGTGAATTTTCCATTCCTGTGGCAGTGTGCTTGGTGCTTGCTCAGATTTGAAGTTTAATTTTTGGCTGCAGAAAGAAGTTTTCTTCCCATGCAGAGTGTACAGCGGACGCTAATGTTTTAGTCACTTTTTACAGAATCAAACTCAAAGTAATGTACTTCCAAGCTTTAAACACTGCATGGTCCCACACTCCATGTTATCGATTGTTGATCTACACACATCTGTTGCTGCCACGGACGTCGCACGCTCATACATCATTGTCACAAGACACTCTCACAAACAACGGTTTAGTAACGCGGTAATGCAGCATGCTTACGAGAAAGTAACAGTAATCTAATTCCTTTTTTGCAATAGTAATCCCTTACTTTACTCGTTACTTGAAAAAAGTAATCGGATTACGTGTTACTGCCCATTGCTGCCCACAAGTATAGTAGCATGCTAATTTTCTGTCCTCACAAAGATGTCTGCACACGCACGCACACACACACATGCACACACACACAGACACACACAGACGCACACACACAGTCCAATGGATAAATCAGGGGCAACTCTGGGTTCAGTACCTTGCCCAAGGACTCTTTGCATGCAGACTGAAGGAGTCAGGGATCGATCCAGTGACCTTCCCACTGATATAGAGATAAGGCGCAACTGCACAAGCTAGATATTTAGTTATGATGCAGAACTTTTGAAAGGGTTTTGAATGTTAAGCTTAGCAGTTTATACTGGCCTGATTTGAAACTAACAGTATATATTATATATTATATTAGGTTAGCGCTCAATTAAACTAGTATCTAACCATGTGCATGTATCTAGCCATGGATCATACCCATCTCAGTGCTCTGGGTACACTGAACCCTTTAACAGTCAAGAAATACTGCAAGGAAGTAATAGCACTGTCAGTAATAGCAACTTTTCTGAGTGACAGCAGCATCCTGGTAAACATAATATCAAGCTGACAGCCCCAGAGAACTTAGCCAAAATGTGACAGCCATCACAGACCCGCATCCACACATGAAAAGGGCTTTGTGTTGAGAAGCCCCACTACTGAGACAGAAGAGGACATGTTGTTCTCGGCTAGAAACAGACATTCAGAGACTGGAAAAGAGAGAGAGGGAAGGGGGTGTATGTTTTTGTGTGTGTGTGCGTGCGTGTGTGTGTGTGTGTGTCTATGTCTTTACCACGATAGGACAAGGAGTGCTGATTTAGACATAGCCAACCCAAACACAGATGCCCCAGTCCTTCCTTCCTGTGGGTAACAGAAGGAGACACAATGTGTTCAAGAGGCCAGGGCTGACAAAGGGATTAATCCGATGACAACAAATGCTGAAATTTCTGGCATAAATCGCAGCAGAAAAACACATATCATATGGTCACAACAGAACTGACACAGACAAACATGCATCGAGCGCCAGAAACTTCCAAAAAAATGAAAGGAATGAAAAACCTCCAAATAATAGCTCACATCTCTAGATGGATATGAGTGTCACATATTTTAACACCAACATAACCTTCAAAAGAACTATTTCTGCACTGTGAGTGAAACTGTAGTAGTGAGGGGTTTTTTTTATTTTTGACATATAGTATCTCCCACTGGTAATCTGTCAGTCTTGCTATTATCTCTTACTTTCTTGCCAATGTTGGTTCTCACAGCTTTCTATCTTTTCCTGTGACTGTCTTTTTTCTCACACTCTGTCTGAATGTTGTTTCAGGGGCTTATATGAACCTGCGAACATCTGCCTGCGATACAGTGGGAGGAGCGGACCGGAGAGACTGAGATGAGGTTGAGTTCATGTGAACCACCCATGGCGCCGGACTGTTACGGCCATCAGTAAATCTACCATCTCGCTGCTATCAAAGGTTCACTCTCTGCCTCTGTCTGTTGGTGGGTGTGTGCGTGTCCATGTTGTTTCTCTATGTGTTTCACGTCTGTCTGTATGTGTGTGTTCTTCTCAAATAACATAATCCCATAAGAGGGGGAAGAGACATTTTTTGAGGATAAGGGCAGAAAAGAGAGGAAAAAATGATGGCAGTGAAAAGAGAAAAGGCAATGAAAGGAGAGGGGGGGGAGGCAGAGCAGAGCAGGAGAAAAGCATTAGTAGTTCCAGCCAGCTGCCAAATGATGCCCTTGATTGCCTCTCTTCTTGTGCAGAAACAGAAGGTGTGAGGGGTGATTAGGCCTGGGCCCGATCCCTGATGAACAGATGTTAATAACAAAGCCCATGTTCATTGTGGTTAATAGCCAAGTGCGCCAGGGCTGGCTGCTGAGGCTAGGGGAAAATCTGCCTCCATAGCTCTTCCTCTCCTCTCCCTTCATGGGAGAGAGATAGGCTCCCTCTACTAATGTTTTGGCTGTACACTAACGTAATGAGCATGGTATTTGCAAGAAAAGGTAATGATAATCAGTCACGGGGGCAGAAAAAAACCAGCAAATGATGGTGCGTCGCATTCAGGAGATAGAGGAGCTCAGGGTTTATGCTGTTAACTTTTAGTTGATGATAGCCTTTTGATGATATCAGAGATAAAGGCATGTTAATAAAGCAAGGCTGTATGGCTGAAATCATTGTTGCCTCATTTTTGATCCTATTAGACTGTTGTCTTCAGGCTGGAATGACAACAGCTATAATGCAGCGAGAAATTGTCACGATTCAGTTTCATCAAAGCCCAAATCAGTCAAATCTAAAGAACACAGAGCATTTCAAGCTAAATCATCAAGCCAAGAAGGGTTAAGACATACATTATGCCACCCTTGTTTATGGAAGACAACAGCGAAGACAGCTTCCAGTACAACACCACTTCCTTCCTTCTAAAGATTACATAGTTTACTTATAAAACATTCAAATGCATTGAATTATTGAAGTGAAGCAGATGTCGTAAATTGAATCCTTTTGCTCTGGTTGTATTGGTGAGGAAAAACTTGCTATTCGTCCTAAGTATGCATCTGCACCAATTCTCTTTTCTCTGTGTGTACACAGCATGGAGGGAGACTCATCTCGCACTCAAATATCTCCGTGGGGAATGGAAAGATGGCAGAGATGCATGCCGAGGCCACTCCTTTTATCCGGGCCATAGAAAGAGAAACATAGGCTTGGCTGACAAGGAAAATGCAACATTTTCCACACCGTGACACCTCACATCTTCAAATTGATGCCTTGTCTAAAATAGACAGAAGGAGGTAATGAATGTGCTTCTGTGGCACAAAGACAAGCCATCAGGGCATTGTGGGGTTTCAGCTCTGGAGCATACCAACTGGTTTGCTTTTTCTTCTTCTTTTTTATTTTTTTAAACCACAGAGAGCCAGATGTTTATATTTTTCAAATTAAGAGAGGTTGGAGAAAATTTGTGTCCATCTACTGTTGCGATTGTTGCAGGGATAATAGTTTGCACAAGAGCAGGCATTTCTAAAACTGCTCTTTATGCTATTTTAGTCAATCAAACCACATTAAAATTAAATTCAATGACACTGCTTGAGTTTCTCAGTGTGTACATCAGGAACTTGGATAAAAGAATATAATGATTGTCATTTTCTAGTAGTTGCAGTCACACTGCCGTCTCCGCATAGCAGCTGAATCATTTGTGCTTTGTGTGAAATCCTTCACTGGTAGGACACCATGTAACTGTATGTGTGGCTTACAAACAGACTCATTGGAGGTCATGGGAGGGCTGAGCTGACAATCAAGCGACCGGCTGTCACTCATAGCCCCATCACAGCTCCATCACCAGCCGCGCAGCGTCGAATCTTGTGACGACCACATGACTACAATGGCACATTTCTGTTCTTTTTTTGACAGGTATGTATCAGCTTGATGGATTGACATCAACGAAAATCTTTCATCAAGACCCAAATATTCTTTGTAATGAGCCTCATTGTGAAACATGAAGGCAGGCAGATGCTCTCTTATGGGTTCAAGTGCCATCAAGGAAGCCATTGTCTTCTTAAAGCCACACACTGTATGTATTTATATCAGTGGTTTTCAGCCTTCTTTGTCTCATATGTCCCTACAGCTTTATAAATCTTAACTCAAGCAACCATTCTTTGGCATCACGCGCCCTTCTCCAATGTTCATTTCATTCGATTTTTGAGGGGTTG